>OY740716.1:110735351-110910929 GCA_963513945.1 Hydrotaea diabolus | reverse complement strand
TACAACGATAGATGGACAGGTGCATGAGTTTGTTTTTTGGTCCAAAGAAGAACATCATATTTAGGTCATATTTAGGTATAGCTCCCATACCAATGTTCATGCTCCCATGTTCAACCGATTAAATGTTTTAAGCCCTGCAAGCTACATATTACATCCAATTTTGGTGAAATTTGGCATACGTTTTGGCACAAGATAGTTCCTTTTCGGCACAACGTAGTTCCTTATGCCCTGTTGAAATTGGAGAAAATGAGTGCACATTAAGATAAAGCTCCCACATATATGTAACATTAGTTGTAAAATCTGAATAAATTTAGGGTCCATCGGGGGTTCCAAAACCTATTTTCAGTTGGCTATTGTGAACATCCGATGTGAAGGGTGTAATGTAGTCGGTCGCGCCCGATTTTAGCTTTTTTGTACTAGTTATAGATTACAAACATTATAAGAAACCAGTAAAAAACTGTAAGGTAGGAATGAGATGTATTAATTCTAAAAGGACCTTGTATGAGAGCTATGGTACTATATGGGAAAAAAAATCTGTGACACTTGTATTTTTAGTTCAATATATTATGTGGACGAGTGAACTTTTACATAAAGTTACTCGAGGATTTAAAAATGTGGGCGCGGACAAATTGCATATACGTAAACTTTTGTTATGGACAATTAGAAACATTTAAAATAAGGTAAGGTCTGGCGTGGCCCTACACCACTCCGCTTTTACCAGGATAAAGCACCTCTGTCTGAAGCTTGATACGAAATTTGGTGGAAATCAGATGTAAAGTGTGGCTTCTAAAGCTGTAGATTCTGAAATCGAGAAGGACCTTTGTATTGGCCTGAACGAAAATATGTGGTCCAGTTTTACCAAAGTTAATTAACGATCGCATTATCGGGTGTAATTTGTGGCCTCTAAAGCTGCTGGAACTCCAATCTCGATGGACTTTTGAGTGGGAGCTATTCAAAAACTTGGTCCGATATCAACAAATTTCACTAGAGATATGTGTTAGTCACTAGAAATGCTTTGTGCGAAATTAGTTAAAATGAAACACTTTGATAACCAAATGATACCATATTTCAAATTAATTGAAACACATTTTAAAGCCAATGAAATATTTTACCAATCAAATAATACCTTTTTAAATGAAATGAAACTATTTTCTAAACAAATGAAACATTTTGCAAGTGGAATGAAATTTTTCAGATTGCAAAACCACGTAATACTCGTATTAGTTAATATTAGGTGTATATATATAGGGTGATCAATCTAGAGGTATTTTTTCAATATCGATCATGGAAAGACTTTCACCGCAACAACGTCTGTATTATGGAAACTGATTTCGATATTTCTGGCTCAACGAAAACGTTAATAAACAAAGTTGCCACATTTGGGCTGAAGAGCAGCCAGAAGAGGTTCAAGAGGTGCCATTATAGCCAGAGAAAACCACGGTTTGATACGGGTTATGGGCTGGTGGTATTATCGGTCCATATTTTTTCAAAGATGATGATGGCCGGAACGTTGACCTGAATGGTACCCGCTATCGCGCCATGATATATTTTTACTACCTGAAATTGCCCGTAATCTTGACGACATTAGGTTTCAACTGGACGGTGGTATTTGCCATAAGCTGCTCAAAAAATGGACCTATTAAGAGGTCATTCCGAAGAGCAGCTTATTTCACATTTTGGACCGGTAAGTTGGCTGCCTAGATCGTGTGATATCACACCTATACACTTTTTTCTTTGCGGCTACGTAAAGTCCAAAGTCTATGCTAACAAACCAGCTAGGATTCATGTTGAGAAACGAACTACCAGTGCATTTCTGTAAGTGCATCGTAGAATACAACTCGTTTGCTTTCTACTTACCACATCACTCTGTAAGCCCCCAATAGGTTTACTTATAGGGAAATACATCAGTAGAAGGAGGTTGATGTTATCCTCTTAATCTGAAACGATGACCCCAGAAACCCGCCTACACATTACACTTATACTTTTACATACCCCTTTCTAAATTAATTTAGCCAATCATTTCTGTGTTTTTTTTTCTTTTCATCTGAAAATTTGAATAATTTATTTATTTAATTTTAATTAATTATATTTATAAAAAAAGATGTATATTCCTAAAACAATTATATTTATACTTTTCCTTAATTTTAATATTATTTTTAGAGTAGTTTGAACTAAAACAAGTAAAAAATGTTAAGTTTGGCTGTGCCGAACTTTGGATACCCTCCACCAGATTCCCCAATAAAAAAATATTTTTTTAATTTTGTAAATCTTTGTATGGGAGGTATCAAAAGGTGCGGAAGTGTGTTCTATATAGAAATCTTTATGTGCAAAATTTCATTTTGATAGGTCAAGCTTGTGGTGAGTTATTGTCATATTATTTTTCAAGGCCCATGAGACAGTTTGTGTGGGAGGTACCAGTAGGACTTTTCCGATCTCAACCGAATCCAGTGTAGAAGTGTGTTGTATATAGAAATCTTGATTTGTTAAATTTCATTTCGATAGGTCAAGTTTGTGGTGAGTTATAGTCATATTATTTCCCAACGCCCATAAGGCCGTTTGTATGGGAGGTACAAAAAATGGTGGCCCAATCTAAACTATTTTTACACAGATGACTGCGCCTATATAGAGATTATTATTTGCAATATTTCAGTGATTTTGCTCAAGAAACTGGACGGATATTTCCCAATAAAAAACAAATTTTTATGAGGTAGTGTCGGTTGAAGGTCTCCACACCATTTTCAATACCAACCATGCTAGGTTAACTACACATGTTTGTGCCAAATTTCAGCTCCCAAGCTGTTTTCTTGCAGGCTCTATCTTGTTTTCAACAGAAGGACAGCCGGACAATATGTCTAGATCGTCTTAGAATTTTTTCGAGGATCAAGAATATATATACTCCGATGGATATTTCAAGGTGTTACAGAGAGAATGACAAAACTAATATACCCTCCATTGTATGGTGGAGGGTACAAAAATACCTATTTTTATATACTACTACATCCGCTATTTTTGACGTTACAAAAATGACGAGAGACAATTAAGAACATTTAAATAATGAAAACATTAACCTTACTAACAACCATAAAATGATAGTAAAAACTATAAATGTGACGCGAAAAATAGAAAGGGACCTAAGGGTTAAAACCAGTTTTCTTCAAAAGAGCCATTTTAAAGATTTAAATACGTGTATCTTTGGTGTACCATCACTTTCATAAAACGCGCATATCTCTGGTAGGGAACACTTTTGGGGCATGGCATCGGTGAAAATTGATTTTTTTACCCTTAGGTATCTTTCTCTATGCGCTGTTACAAATTTTAATCAGTGTTTTCAGCTCGAATACCTGACGTCACTCTGCGTTATGTCGTACGTCGCAAACCCTAATAAATGAGTTTTCTTTGCCGCACACAATCTGTCCCACTAAATCTGCACAAACTATGTTTATATAATCTATATCTGACCTGTAGGAGCACCCTAAAGATACCCCAACATTGGATCTCTTAAGACTGCTTTGGTTCGGACGAGGTTCGTGCTGCTATTGACGATTGGCCAGTGCGACTTAAGGCGTGTGTTAAGGCAAAAGGCGGACATTTCGAATAAGTAAATTCTTTTTGGATACAATATACATCAGTAAACTATTAAAAAATATTTGGTCCAAAAACACTCATTTTACAGAAAAAAAAGTGTGTAACAGTATTTATGTCCCTACTAAGTATAAGTACATTGAATTTGTTTTTTTGCAATAAGGTAAATGAAGCAGAGCAGCAATTTTACATTTTTATTTTGACTGCAGCTTCGATATTTTCCAATAACAATTAGAGAAGGCAGTGATTTCTTCGTAATTCAGAAGGTAATTCAATGAATTACCACCAAACAACGTAATTCGATCTCAGAATTTGTATGGTAATGTAATTGGGGGTTGAATTACGAATGAGAGAGCGAATTATGAAAAATGAATGTAGTGTAAACACCTTATTAGTCACAAATCAAGACAAGTGTAATGCTATAACAAAGGAATTTGAAGGAAATCACCATATCTCAGCTAACTTCGGTTCGTCTTCCTTTGACCACATGATTTCTACTTTTATTAAACGTTTTGAATCTTTGCAAGTGGAGACGTTGATACGGACCATGTTATTCAGGCTATCAAGTGTATCACCAAAAGGAAATCTTGTGGTATTGATAATATAAGAAATATACTTATTATTCAATCACCAAAAACAGTCGATAAATATCTAACTTATATCTTCAATTGCTGCATTAAGTTGCATTACTTTCCAAATCTATGGAAGAAGGCAAAAGTTATTCCCATTTTAAAGAGCGAAAAACCTTCAAATCTCTTGCAAAGTTATAGTCCTATAAGCCTTCGCAGTAGCGTTGCAAAGATATTCGAAAGATTTATTAGAGACAAATTCCAATTTTTAATTACTGAAAATTATATTTTTCCTAATAAATAGTTTGGCTTTAGAAGAATGTGTAACTATTAGTATTTTCTTTTTTGGCCAAAACAGATTCTCAGCGTTGATTAACTTTTGATTAAGAAATGATATATTGTGGTCGACAGTAGTCCGTTCAAAAACGACCTGTACCCATCCCCATTAGCCCTCGAATAGACAAATTCACCGTGACAGCTAGGAGACTGAGAGAAATTTAACTAAAGTTTGACTGGTAAGTGATCAGAACTGAGTTCGTCTGTAGCAACTGGCTGAGAAATTTGGAATGCCAGTTAAACGAAATCTAATGTCAAAGGAGATAACCTATTTGATGCCTGGGCATATGTGGAATCATTGCTACTAAGAATCGATTTTGAAAAAAAGCATATCAAGTCCGAAAGAATACTCCCATAGTTGTTAGTCCGTTGACATCCACAATTTCTGTGTCTGCTGTTAAGGTCACCACAGAGTATAAAAGGCTCTACTTCAGAGAAGCCTCCGTAAATCAGTTTTGAATTTGCGCTGACGTTCCGGCGAGCTCGAGCCGCCAGGAAAGTAAATACTATACAATTTTATATTTCCAGAGCTGTTTGATTAAACTTGTATACCAATATTTCAATCAAGTCTGTCTTTACATTGGCAATTCAGAATATGAAATAGAATTTTTAACTAAGATTGCAACTCCTCCTCCCGTTGTTTCCCTATCAAATCTTATACAATTATAATTTGGATTAAATAACTTACCATTATACTTAAAACATGTTTCCGACAACATGCAAATATCAATATTTTCTCTTTGAAGAAAATCAAATAATTCAATGTATTTATTGTGAATGCTACGGCAGCAGCGTTACCGTTGGAAAATTCCAAAAAGTGGCACAAAATTGGGATTTTTTTAAAAAAGGGGCACAGAAAGGGGACTTTAAAAAAAATCGCAAATTTTTTATATTTATTTATTTTATTTCAAAAAAAAAACTTTAAAGTTAAAAAATAACGAAAAAAACAGAATATAGAAAAATGTTCGTTTAAAATTTAAAATTTAAATTTAAACTTTAAATACACATAAAAGTATACAACAATTCATTAGAAGGCACATACATGTCGTCGGTGTTCCCAGCAGAAGACCTATGTGTTTTCCGATACTTTACAGGAGAGTCAAAAAACTGTTGCATTTACCATTTCATGTGACACTACAATATATACAAAAATGTCACTTAGGCCCTTTTAGTATTGCCTTTTCTGTATTAAAAAAATATAATTTCCCCATAGGGCTCAATAATCAAACTAGAAAATCCAAACTTCGCAGAAAAACAATTTTTGTTGTTGCAAGTTGTTTGGAATTTATAATGGACCAAATCCATTCAGAGGAAAAAGGTTCTCTAAACAAGGACTCCAACAACATTTGCAAAAAATCCCCTTTTTGTGGGTATTTTGTAAAAAAGTTGGTACCATGGGATTGACCTAGGCTGCTGAAACGAGGTATGAAACTGAATATAGCCCAAATCGGTAAATGCTTTAAAATAGCCCCTATACAACGTACCTTTCATAGTTTAGGTACCGGTGCTCTAAGAACTGCATTTATAGTCTGATCTCAATGGAAAATGAAATTAACTGGTTATACTTTAGACCATATTGGTCCATGATTTCATACAGCCCTCATACAAATATCCCTCTTGATTTTAGGTCCTGACTCTTTGGAAGCCACATTTACTGTTTTATTTGGAGATAATTTAGTAGTTCTATGGAATGGCAATTAACTGTTAATGATCATATTGGCCTAAGATTTAATTTAGCTGACATACAAAGACGCCGAACGTTTATGATTCATGCTTTAAACATAATCCATAGTAGAGGTTACATAAGATTCGGTCCGACCGGACTTAGCGCCTTCTATACGGAATGGTACTTTCGTTTCTGTCGTTTATGTGGGCAATATATAAATTACACACTAGATTATGGATTTGGAAATTGATAAGGACTATATGAAGAAAAACAATAACACTGTGGAACAAAGTTAGGTCGATTCTGAGAGTGAGGATGAAAATAAAGGCTAAATTAGAAGACCCGTATCGCTGCGTTTGTTTATGTTAGGTCGATTTTTTTTTAATCGACCTTCAAACTTTGCAGTCAAATGCCGATTTTCAGCATATTGTTTATATGTTTTTTTGGCTATAACTCGTCGACTAATTGATATTTTTCAATCTGTAAAAGCCAAATTATTGCTAACCTGTCTAACGATTAAAAAATTGATTAATATTTTTGTTGTGCTTATGAAGCAAAATGTTTGAAAAATTATTTTTTTTCATGCTTTTGGAAAATATTTTCCACAAAACTAAGTCTTTTAGCTTTCTGTATGATCTGTAATATGCTTCTCAGTTTCTTCAATAAATTTCATTAAAAATAAAACAATTGCGTTTTCCAGCTTAATATTAATTTTCTTCTCATTTTTTATGTATCAATTTTGTTCAGTGTTGGTTTTGAAGACACATTGAAAAAGAAAAAGAGGTAGACTTTTTTGTTTTCAACCACCGCACAGATAGCGATTTTTTTTATTTCGTACAAGCGAACTAATTTAAAAATAAAGATTCAGTTAAGACTCGAAACTCAGCCGAAGCTGATGTCTTAATTAATTTAATTTTCGCTCGGCCGTGATAAAATACGCTACTAATTTTTTGGAACTTATTTCATTTTGCGAGTGATTTAAGTTAAGTGCATCGGTTTCATAAAAAAACATTGTACAATATAAATTGTATTAAAAATGTCGGAACCAAAATGTAAAATGGGCCATTTTTGCAATGTTTGTGGACGTTTCATTGGAGCGATAAAAAATGTGGTAATGCGAGTGATTTTTTTTTGGAAGCCTATAAACAATATTTCTCGCTCGAGATCATCACTGACGTAAACTATGCCCTTTAAAAAGTTTGCTTTAATTGCTATTCAACTCTTATGCAATGGAAAAGTGAAAAGAAGAAGGCTATGCCTTTTGGTATACCAATGATGTGGAATTGCTATGGATGTATCAACTACCATAAAACGTTGAACAGAAGGAACGCAAATAAAAAAAAAAACGCAATAAAACTTATGTAGCAGTGCCAAGTGTCCAATTACCATTACCGCACTCAGAATTCGTTCCAGTACCAACATAACGAAGTATTGATCTTTAAACAGATATCAGTACTACAACCGCCGCTGCTACATCCATGCATTTCGTCGCAGAATATGACCCTGGTGAAGGTACATCCTATGAAACATCAAAGGACCCAATCCTAGTCACACAAACATATTGGATGAAAATGTTGAAAATTTGTGTTTGACTCAGAAAAAATCAGAACTACTGGCTTTATTTTTGAAAGGAAATAATTTTCTGGCGAAAGGTACCAAAGTAACTGCATATCGAAAACGCCAAAAAGAGTTAGCAAAGTTCTTCAATGTAATGATGCAAAAAATTTCTCTTATTGCAACGATATTGAAAAGTTGATGGAGACGATAGGGTTAACCTATTAAAAAGATGATTGGCGTTTATTCATCGATATTTAACTTATCAGCTTAAAAGTTGTGCTTTTGCACAAGACAAATAGAATGCCTTCTGTTCCGATTGCATATAGCACTGACACTAGTGAAAATTTCGATAATTTTAAACACATTCTGGAAGTAGTCAAATATAACGAACACCAGTGGCGCATGTGCTGCGACCTCAAAATAGTTTCATTGATTACAGGCTTTACAGCATCTGGCCGTCCAAAATATCCGTGTTTTTTGTGCGATTGGGATTCACGATACTGAGAAGGTATTAAAGGAAGAAACCAGTACATACAGCATAACTCGAAGAGGATAATACTATTGTTGGGTATATGGTTGTGGTACAACAATATTATGATCCTCACAACAATAGTATGATTCATATATAACCATACTATGATCTCCACAACCATAGTATGACTCACACTCAACCATACTATGATATCCACAACCATAGTATGATCCTCACAACCATAGTATGTTTCACATACAACCATAGTATGATCCTCTCAACCAAAGTATGATTCACACGCAACCATGTTATGATCCCTACAAACATAGTAAGATCACACACAATTATACTATGATCTCCAATATAATTTATTAGAATTTGTTTAAGTTTCGACAATGGATTTGAATTAGAAAATTATTCAAAAAAAAACATTTAATTCAAAATAATAGGAGTGATTTATTTCGCAGTAGAAAAATGAGTTAAAATAAACGTAAGCGTTTTTTTGTAAAAAGATTTCAGTAAAACAAAGCCAAAGCAGCTTGTTTAAAAAATTTTATTTTCGATAAAAAAGTACTATTATTGCATTAAATCCATACCAATAACATTTGTTCTTAAAAGCATATTTAATGAAGAAAAATTACAATCATACAGTATGATTGCCGTAATCATATTATTGTTAACATAAAACGCAAAACACAATACTCTTGTCGCACCAACCATATTTATATTGTTGTTATAACCATATTTTCATTTTTTAATTTGGCAATAATACTATTGTTTCATTTCAACAATATTAATATTGCAGCAATTATACTATTGTCAAAACTAAATTCAGTTAACGTTGCTATGGCTGCGATGAACATACTTTTATTGCGGAGAACATACTTTTATTGCCGTGACATGTAGTAACCATGTTTTTTCTCTGCGTATGGAATAGTCGCATTGGACGGAAATGGCCTAAAGACAATGGGCTACACGATAGTCTTGTTCCTGAAATGAAAATTTTGTTGCTGTTGCTCCACGATAATCTTGGCATTGCTAAATTTTTTTTGAAATGTATCGCAAAACGACCAGCAGTATTCAACCTCTTAAAAGAACTTTTTCCCACACTCACAATATTCGAAGAGGATAATATTATTGTTCGCTGTATGGTTGTGGTACAACAAAATTATGATCCCTACAATATAAGTATGATTCAAATGCAACCATCACAACCATACTATGATCCTTACAACAAAAGTATGATTTACACATAACCATACTATGATCCCCACAACCATAGTATGATTCACACTCAACCATACTATGATATCCTCCCAACCATAGTATGTATCACATACAACCATAGTATGATCCTCACAACCATTGTATGATTCACACGTAACCATGTTATGATCCCTACAACCATAGTATGATCACAAATATAAGTATATTATGATCCCCAATATTATGTATTAGAATTGCGTTAAGTTGTCAACAATAGATTTTATTTATGAAAATTATTTAAAAATACATTTATTTCAAAATTAGAGAAGTTATTTATTTAACAGTAAAAAAATTAGTTTAAAAAAACAAGCGTTTTTGTTTAAAATATTTCAGTTAAACAAAGCAAAAGCTGTTTGTTTGAAAATTTTTAATTTCCATATAAAAAGTACTATCGTACAGTTGCATTAGATCCGTAACAATAACATTGTTTTAAAAATCATTTTTAAATGAGGAAAAATTACAATCATACAGTATGATTGCCGTAATCATATTATTGTTGACATAAAACCCAAATAATAATACTTTTGTCGCACCAATTGTTACTACAACCATATTTTCATTATTTAATTTGGCAACAATACTATTATTACATTTCAACAAAATTAATATTGCGGCAATCATACTATTGTTAAAATTAAATTCAGTAAACAATACTATGGTTACGACGAACATACTTTTATTGCGGAGAACATATTATTATTGCTGTGACCATATAGTAACCATGTTTTTTCTCTGCGTGCAAGACTAAGTAACGCTACAATTCAGGAAGGGGTTGTTAATGGTCCCGACATACGGAAACTAATGAGTCGTCAAGATTTTGACCAAGTTCTGACAGACCGAGAATAAAATGCATGGCTCGCATTGAAAGCAGTCATTAAAGGACTTTTGGGTAAAGCGCGCAAAGACAACTACAGGCAATCTGTTGCAAACATGTTGGCAGCTTTCGATGAAATTGGGGTTAATATGTCGTACAAAATTCATCTCTTGCATCAGCATCTTGATCAACTCTCTCAACAGTTGCCAACTGAATCTGATGAGCAAGGCAAACGTTAACACCAAACTGCACTTCCATTTGAAATAAGGTAACTATTGAGTGTACATACTTTGAATTCCTAGACTTTTCTAATATCTTTGTCAGAGTGCATATTTTGTCATGTTAACGATTAAAACTTTTTTCGTTTTAGGTACAGAGGAAATAAATCTCCATAGGCCTTCAGCTGGGAACTATGACGATATGTACATACATATTAATATATGTTTTTTTTTTTTTTATTATATTTCTTTATTTACAATCTATCTTTCGACATTCAGTAAATTCGATAATAAATTTAAGATGACAGTAGTCAAGTAGTTCCATCGAGCTACAAGACATTAATTATTTTGTGTTTTATGAATTATACATATATGAAAAATACTTAAATTTAAATATCTAATAGAAAGTTTATTTGCAATAATAGAGTTAACTTCTAAATGGTAAATCTAATCATTAGATTTACCATTTAGAAGTTAACTAAATTCCCCTCCACCATATCTTCATCATTTTCTTTAGATTGATTTACCCATTCCTTCAACTTTTTTATAAAAAGTTTCTTATACATTTTAAATTGTTTTTCTTTTTCTTCCCCCTGCAAATAATTCATGTCTTTATGAACAGTTTTAAAATGTTTTTTTAAATTATATTTCTTATTTTTTTTAATGTCTTATAACAAATAACACATTGCATGTCATCAAAAGCATTTTGTAACATAAAATACTTTTCAAATGACATCATTAACATATCGCAATAATTTCAGTTTATGTGTTCACTATCAGCAGTCACGATCACGATTAAATGTAAATAAGACACAGAACTTCTGCCAGTGTAGCTTGTCTCTCCCACTCATATTTCTGCTTTCCTATTGGTTGATTGACGATCAAACAAAAGAGCGTAAGAATACATGTGAGTTGAAATTGCTGAAATCAGCCACTACTGGGCATCTATGATCTAATGTATGAATACGTTTCAGTCTAATTGTCTCGTTACTGCTGTCTAGCAGGGATATAGCCCATTGTTAACCCATTACATGATTACTCAGCCTCTGTAGATACGTGGTGCTGTGTCTACGTATTTCTTCTTTTAGGGATGGTATCTGTAGATCTAGTTTTATGTGCTTGTTTGATATAAACCATGGAGCATTTGTTATTAGCCTCAAAGTTTTAGATTGGTATCTTTCCAGGATCTCAATATTGGAGTTACTCGCCGTACCCCTCAGTTGTATCCCATACGTCCAAACTGGTTTTAATATGGATTTGTATATTCTTAGTTTATTATTTAAATTTAGTTGAGACCTTGGTCCCAAGAGCCAGTAGAGTTTTCGACCTTTAATTTTTAATTGCTTTTTGATTTAATGTGTGGCTTCCACGTTAGTCGCCTGTCTAGTGTTAGACCCAGATAGTTGAAACTGGGGAACAATTGCCGTGCCTTAATGCAAAAGTCACATGCTTAGACTTTTCGGAGTTAACTTTTATATTCCATTTCAATAACCAAGTTTGAAGTAAGTTGAGCTCATTCTGTAGAAGGAAAGAAGATGTTGGTGACGGGCTGTTTGCTAAAATGGGTGTGTCGTCAGTGTACGTTGCTACTGTAACTTCAGGTGTTGTAGGCATATCACTCATAAATATAGTGAACAATATAGGACCAAGTACGCTGCCTTCAGGAATTCCAGCTTTAATTTGGTATATTGAGGAGTTATCTCTATTTACCTTTACATAAAAACACCTGTGTTTAAGATAACATTTAAAGAATAGGAAATATGGTGCGGGCAGATATTTATTTATTTTATGTAGAAGGGGTTCATGTCATACTCGGTCAAACGCCTGTTGCACATCGAGAAAGACAGCTGAACAATATTGTTTATTTTCAAGAGTCTCAGAAATTATATTCACGATCCGGTGGCACTGCTCAGGGGTACCACGCTTATATTTGAAACCGAACTGATAGTCTGGAATAATCTTTTTTCTTCTAACACTGGTAGTAATCTTCTTACGAATATTTTTTCAAATATTTTAGAAAATGTTACCAGCAAACTTATAGGTCTATACGAAGACAATAGGTTTTCCGGCTTATTGGGTTTTGGGACCATTATAATCTCGCACATTTCCATTGTGACGAAAAATGGTTAAGCCTTAGTATTGTATTGTATATGGAAGTCAAAAAGATTATAGACTTCCTAGTTAAATTTTTTACCACAAATCCATTTATCGAATCGTATCCAGGAGATTTCTTTGGATTTAGATTTTTATTTTCGTTTTTCACTTCATTCGGAGAAATATGTCTAATTGCACGTCCATCTGACAAGCAAATTCTTTAGATCTTTACAAGCTTTGTCAAAAATTCGTTTGTCTTCAGGGTGTCGACTTAGTTGCCATTTTTCTCAGTCGTCTCTTCAGTTTAATAAAATTTCTGATTTCAGCCGAAATGTTTAAGTAGCTTGTTTTATTTAATTGATCTACTGGCCTTGAGAGAGATGCAGCTTCATTAATAAGGCGAGTGAATTTTACGACAGCATTGTCAAGCTCATCATTGGTTATTAGACTAATATTTAAATTAATGTTTTGGTCTAGCCAAGATTGGAATACCTCTATATTTGATCGAGGAGATAATATGTTATTGGAACTTGATATAGCAAAGCAGCATCTGTAGTTAATGATTAGTGGAATGTGATCTGAGCTTAGATCATTGTAACTTTGAATTTCTAAATGCTGTGTTGATAATCCGTAATATACAGCAAAGTCTAAAACGTCAGGTATTTTATTAGCATCGGACGGCCAGTAGGTAGGTGTTCCTGATGACAGAGTCTGATAATTGCTGTTGGAAACACATTTATAAAGTTCTCTTCCTTTAGGATTCACTAATCTATAGCCCCACCACGGATACTTAGCATTGAAGTCTCCACCAACCAAGAATTTATTACCCAGAGATTTAAAAAAATCGTAAGTATTGTGAATATTGGACCGAATGGCGGGGAGGGAAATATATTGACGACACCGCCAATTCATTATTATTACATTAAAGTTTAATAGTCGTTGCTTGAAGGTACGGTTCCTGAACGGCAGGCAGAATACTATAGGGAATTGATTTTCGTATTAAAATTGCTGAGCCAGCACGGGCATTATCGCTGGGATGATTCGTGGAAATTAAATCATAGGCTCTGATTTTAAAGAAAGACCTACTTGTGAAGTGGGTTTCTGATACCAAAAGAATATCAACATGTTTTTCACTTAGAAAAGCTTCTACTTCCGGGATATGGCTGGAGAGGCCATTGACATTCCATATAGCAATACGTAAATCTAATTGCATAATTTTGTCAGTAAAGTTGACATCATATTGAGTAGGGTATTGGTGAGTTCAATCTGTCTCTGCAGAAGTTCTTCAATTTTTTGAAAATTATTTGGCTTATCTTGATAATTATTACTTCTCACGGCTTCGGAGTAGGATTGATGGTTAAAATGTAGATTGGTATTGGGGGAATTTGAATTGTGTTGCAAATTAGGAAAATTTGAGTTATGAATGTTAAACTCTTTTTGGGCGTAATTACCTACTGCTGGTCTTCTAATTAAGTTCTACTTTCCAATATCTGTTTGTAAACTATGCAGCCTTTATAATTAGCTGTGTGGTTTTCCAAGCAATTCGAGCAATGGGGGGGGGGGGTATGTTCGTAGGTTTAGTACATATGAGTGTGGAGTGGTTAAGCCCACATTTAACACACTAGTAATTGTTTCTACAGTATGTCTTTGAATGACCCTATTGTTGACACCTGTAGCATTGAACAATATCGTCTTTTTTAATAGGGGCTTCAATTTTGACCACAGCGATGTATAAATGTTTGATATTATATATATCCGTATTCTTTGCGTCAGACTCGAGATCCACATAAAACATTGACATAGGATTGTTCGAAAATTCCCTTTTAATGTTAGCTACGTTCCTAACTTTATGGCCTGCGGCCTCAATTGCATCTTTTATCAGTACAGTGGGTGTAGAAATTTTAAATTTTTGACAACAACTCGATATGCTCGTTCCTGGTTAAGCTGATAGGGATGAAAGTTGATCTCTTTATCATCTAACAGCCATATTCATAAAAAACTTAAATGGGATTTAAAGTACATCTTAGTTAACAAACACTTTTTGCCTAACAAATGATTGTTAAGAAAACGTATTCATAAACACTACTTTAACTAATATACAATTTAATCAATTTGTCGATTCAATGCTGGCAACACTGTCGTTTTGACTTGTCATTTCAATCTAAATGATGCAGTTATACGATTATCAATTATGTGAGTAGTCGAATCTATTTTTGTATTGTTTATTGTTTATTTTACAAAGAACTGATTTAATAAACAAAAATATATATATGCTTACTTGTAAAATAATAAAAACAAAATCGTGTTTAAATAAAAGACAAATTGAGATCAATTATGTATTACTGATAAAAAAAAGGTATTCGAATAACGAATAATATTATTCTTATTTTGATTGTTTACACATCACTAGTGAACTTTTTACAATTTTCCCTTTTTTGTGTTGTGTTTTATCCATAAAGAAGTTTTTATAAATGAAAATGGAAAAAATGACGATTGCAAACGCAAAAAAAAATTAACGTATCCATTCTAATCGTATATTTTAAAAATATTTTTTTCTTCGTTGTATTCGAAAATTCCAAAAATGTGTGTGTAAATGTAGACAAACAAACACAAACGTCACTTTAAAACACTGTTAAAGTAGGGTCGAAAGAATATTAAAATGCACACATTTAATAATGGTTTACAAAACGATTATTAAGCTAATAATCGTTTATGAATACAGTTTTCATACATTAAGCTTAACAATCGTTTGTAAAGCTGTTTTAAATTTTTATGAATACGGCTGTAAGTGTTTAACCAATATTCTTTATTGAGGAACAGATTTGACCATAACTCTAATGTTTCCGTCTCTCATTGATTTATATGTGAAATCGTTTGGCTTAACTATTTTTGAAAACGAATTTATCATTACCCTAATATCAGAACGTTTGGTATAATAATGGGTGGGGGTTTCGTCTCCGTTGTCTCATTGCTGTCTGCATTGTCATCATCAGCATTGTTGTTGCTCAATAATGCAAATATGTTCTTACTTGTTGTTGCACTGCTATCAATTGTTGAACGTTTGTTTTTGTACATTTTTGGGGATTCTATGCAACGTTTTCTTGCAGAGGTTTTTACTTCCTGTCATGGTGTACTTGCGCTATCATCACTGTCGTCTTCCTTTTCGTTATTTTCTACGTTTCCACTAGAGAAATGAATGCTTTGCTTGCAAACAAACAAGTGGGTTTAAAATTGTTGTATTATTTTATACATAGGTTGTATAAACCAAATTTTTGTGTTTTTGTAATCTATACAAATGTTTTAGGAGTATTAAGTACAGCTTATTTCGCACGTCTTTTCCATAACACGGTCAGAGATAAACTGATATTAATATATGTGACGCGCAAAATAGAAAGGGACCTAAGGGTAAAAACCAGTTTTTTTCAGGAGAGCCATTTTAAAGATTCAAATACGTGTATCTTTGGTGTACCATCACTTTCATAAAACGCGCATATCTCTGGGAGGGAACACTTTTGGGGCATGGGATCGGTCTCATTCGATGCTCAGATGTTGTCCACATCAAAAAAAGTGAAAATTGATTTTTTTTTACCCTTAGGTCCCTTTCACGCGCTGTCACATATACTTTTACTTTGATATTTTTGTACTCTTTCCATAACACTCTTATATTAAATTTCAAAAAGGGGCAAAAAAGGGATTTAACAATAGAAAAAAATCCGTCTAAAAAACAAATTCATTCAAGCTATTCTTAGTTCATATTCAGATGGGAAACCATGTGTCTACTGAACATTTCATTCAAGGAAACCAAAACGTTATTCAAAAGGCAATCGAAAAGCTTGTGCAAGCAGAGGAGACTGCAAGCTACGAATGTGACTTAGTGAGTGGTAAATCGATTTCGATTTTTGTTGGAAGTGGATTATGATTTTTGTTTTTTGTTCAATCTGAATCGATTTTCGATTATTTTTTAAATTAAAATGAAATAAAATAAGTTTTAGCTCGTTTTGAAAGTTTGAGAGTTACATACTTATACATACTTAATTCACCCAACATTTTATTAAGGAACAAATGGTAAACTTTTCTCTAATCGAGAGCTGTGCATGATCCAAACGTAGGTTTAAATCTGTACAAAAACACCAACATCTTACACTTTAAGAGTAAGAGATTTATCTCTAAGCCATGTAAAAGCTTCTCTAAAAAATTAATAAATCGTCTGCAGCAGGCGTTAAACGACGTTATCTTTTCAGTAAATAATTTTTATTTTTGTCCTACAAAGTAAGAAAAACATACATTGCATTAAAAATTTTGGCAGTCTAGGAATAGTTTCAACATCAAACCTCTTTAAAATTATTAAAACCCTTTCTATCAAAACTCGCTTTACTTCGTCATAAAGTTAGCCGATAATTAAAATCGGTGTGAATTTAGACCTGCGATCAAACTATTAAGAAAGTCGAAATGAAATTTGTTGATCGTTTGGCAGAAAAGCTTTAGTTACCAAACACTTATGTGATTTAAACATAATCAATGGCTATACACTTGTAGGCAGATTCAAAACAAAAAGGAACCAGTCGGCAGTGGAGTATTCCACTAAACAGTGTAAACACAACAAAAATACCTCGCACTAACTTCCGATTTCGCATAGATATGCAACGCAAGCCCTACGATGTTGTTGTTTTTGTATCCTACATCACACTGTAGTACAGGGTACTATGACTTATGGTGGAAGGCCAATGTACGCGACATGCGGCGCGTCGCTGCAGTCAGCTGTTAACTTGTCCGCCTGAAATTTGTTAAGGTAGGCCAATGAACGCGGCATTGTTAAAGCGGCCAGTCTAAATGAAATAAAAATGATTTGTCTACATCAAAACATAAAAATTTGCGAAACATCTTATGAAGAAAAAAAGTGAAAAATAATTGCATGGACATGCCAATTATAACTTTACCTGCTAAGGAATACATTTTTTTGCGGCCACTTTTAACCATTGAAAATACAGAGACCTAGAGCTATACAATTCAAAAGGTTTAACGTTTCCACCATAAAGTTACAAATGTACCGTAAATACTTACCACTCATTTTCATGAAAAAGCTTATATCAGCCCAATCACTTTCATTTTTAACATATACTCGTACGAGTACTTATAAACATTTATATTTGCTAACTTCAGCAATAATTTTTTTCATCTTCTATTTTTTACTTATTATTATGCTTTATCCTCTTTGTTAAATGACAATTTTCAACTTCGCGCCACCGCTTTGTACGGTATTGGCAGATATTTGTAATATTTTAAAAATGTTGTTCTTACATTTGTAAAAACATAACATATTTATTGAATTGGCAATATCGTCACCGCACCGCACCATTAGAACTAATGTTTGCAACACCTTAAAGGCCCTATGGTAAGTATATCGATCCACCCAGAATCACTATCTGATTCCATTGAGCGAAATCCGTCTTCTGTACTTAAGACTTACAATCAATTTTTTGACTGTTACAAATAATTTCAAAGTCGACTTTAAGACTTTCGACTATACAAAACTCGGCTTGGGTTTCTTTGTAAAAAAATTTTTTATTTAAAAATAAGATTGACTAAAAAACTAATACACATCAGGTTATTCAAGTAGTTGTAAATTATTCATATTCAAATTTTAAAAATTCTTAAAACAAAGTTTATTTTTAAAACCAGTCGATTTATACTCTTAGAAGGGACATAAATACTGTTACACACGTTTGATGCTGTAAAATAAGAAGTATTGAATGCTTTTGGACCAAATATTTTTAATATATTTATTGATGTATATTGTATCCAAAAAAAATCTACTTATTCGAAATGTCCGCCTTTTGCCTTTACACACGCCTTAAGTCGCACTGGCCAATCGTCAATAGCTGCACGAACCTCGTCCATTGGAACATTGGCCACAGCTCGAACCAAATCAGTCTTAAGAGATCTAATGTTGGGGTATATTTTGTGACAAACCTTGTCCTTTAAAACGGTCCACAATTTGTAATCCAAAGGGTTCAAATCTGGACTGTCTGAGGGTAAAGTTTGGCCGACCCCATCGTAAGAGACACCCCACCAAACCTGACTGAAGCTGGGCGATGATGCTTCCTCAGATGGCCACACTTGAAAAGCGCTATTACAGCGATACGGTTCTCATTATCTGACCACTCCATGTTGAAAGTTGAAACAATTTTAAAATCCCGTTACAGGTTAACGCTATTGAGGTTAGCTTTCAAAAACCATATGACCTTAACGGGGTATGTTTAGTTCTACTATTGAAATGGGTGTGTTCAGTGTTGTAACAGTATTTATGTCCCTAAGTATTTATACATGGAAGCACATGTCCGCATCAATTGATCTCAAAAAGTTAATCTCACTTAAATTTTTTGGACAAATTTGGCTCTGAATTTGAGAAACAATAAGTCCTGCATGTGATAAAATCGCTCACACGGGGAGAAGTAGCAACGACTGATAAAAGTTTTGCCGGCTACTTTTATAATAAATGGGCACTCCCTGTCCATTGTTCTTCATTAATGTATTGGATTTGGGGTTGTTTAACGATAAACAGGCGGTGTCATCCGTACTACTTCAATTGTATTGGTACACTATTGCCATCATAAGGCCTATTAGCTTACTTCCTAAAATAGGCTAGATATTCGAAATTTGTATAAACAATAATATCAACAGTTTCTTAAATCAAAACCAAATGATGTTGATGTTAATGTTAATATACAAAATGATTACTGAAAGACATTTTATAATTTCACATCAAGGCCAAAGAAGTAAAATCATTTATAATATTTAAAACATTTTACATCAAGGGACAGTCAATTCGCCCACATTGTTAATTTTTTTCTTTTTGATCTGTTTGAAAAAATCGATAACATCATTTAATTTGCAGACGATATTGTTATATTTCAGGCAGACAATACTATTAAGAAGATTAACGAGAGACTACGACATTCGTTTAACAGTGTTGAACAATTTTCAGTAGATTGGCATTTAAAAATTGGCAATTAAAAATGCGAAACCATTCTATTTAGGACACCAATTGGAAAATATAATTACGACGTTAAAAAAAATTGGAAAGAATTTGGAATAAACAGGGCTGTCATAGAAACCATGTCGGTTATGCTAATTGTCGTTTTTGCAAACCAATGTTGGTTTCATTTGGTGTCATGAAACCAAGTTGGTTTTGTCCATTTCGAATGTAAATAAAACCAATGTTCGAATCAGCTGTTGCTGATAAAACCGATAACATTGGTTTTCATGAAACCAAGCATTTTTTTATCGTTTTTAAAACCAATAGTCACAGCATTGGTTTCTATGACAGCCCTGAAAGTCAAATTTGACAAATAGAAATATAATAAATAAACAAAAACTTAAATATTTGGGCATATACCTCAACAAATTTTTATACGTTTCCATTCCATTCTAAATATATAGACTCGCGAGTCAAAATTATTATATATCAATCATTGATTAGGCCAGTCATAACATATGGCTCTCCAATATGGTTCAACGTGTCTCCCTCTGTCATGGAAAAAATAAGACTATTCGAGAGAAAGGCCTGTACTTCTCTATACAGATCACCTCAAAGTCAATACACAAAATATATTTCGAATAAGAAATTATACAATGTAGCAAACATTATTAGAATTGACAATATTATTATAAATTTTACTAGAAATCATATACTACGTTGTATAGCGAACTGTAAAAACAATTTGATAATGTCCCCCTATTATACAAACGACGATTACATAAAGGCTGCACTACAAAGGGGGTTTGTCCCTCCAGAAGCCTTTATTTACTTAGACAAAAATAAATATATTCAGGATACAAATGGGATTCCCGTCATATATCACATATATAGATGGACAAACGATAAAGCAGTACAAAGTACAACTTACGATAACAGCGATTTCTGGTTTAACACAAGCATGCTAAATAAAGATACTAGTATTGCTTTGTTATCGAATCGTAATAAATTTTGGTGGGTATTATAACATAAATTATATGCAAACAGAAATGTATATTTTTTCCATTTACATTGAGACCATAGTTTTTATCTTAAAAAATAATCCAAATAATGAAGTAATGTTTTAGTTTATATTTTTCATTACATTTAGTTTATAAAATTGTTGAATTTATGTAATCAAATTTATCTTAGAAAAACGTACAAATACAAGATATTCTGTTAACATACTATACTCGAGCGGCCGATTTGGGGACATTGTATAATGAACACGACTTATAATATGATAGTGTTTCTTGTAGTAGAATGTTTTATAAGAGTTTTCATTCAATAAACGATTAAAAAAATATTGCCATCATAATGGCCTTTTTCGCGCCTAATGCTCACACTCTTGTCAAGCAACCCTCATATTCAATCCTCTTCGTTGGCCTTGCAGCCCTCAATATTTTATATTAATAACACAGTACAACACATGATTTGTTTGTAAAAGTAGCCCCAAAAAGAAGAACTTCTGCATCATTCGTTTGGTCAAGGTACATCAAATAATAATTTAATAATTGATTTAAAGTTAGTAAGTACCGTATAGGGGAATTTTTCACGTTTTAGGCTCTTTTGTTTGTCATAACTCGAGAACCATGTGTTTATACAACGTTTCGTTACATAAGCAACAGTTATAATTAAATGTATGAAGAAAAAAATATTTTTTGCCTAAAAAATTAAAGTTTTTTTTTAATTCATAAAAAATACAAAACGGTAAAAAGTGTCAGGTCCTATTACTTTCACGTAAAGTCACATAACCTATGAACAAAATGAGACATAGATTATGAAAATCAATTTACGCGTTTCGCTTTTATGCACAATTAAGTGAAGGTATGAATTTAAAAAAATTCTCGATACATGTACAAAATTATTTGAAAAAAAAACTTTGGTGACTTTTTTATTGATTTTTTATACCTTTCGCACAAATTATTACGAGTTACAACGTCACTGGTCAAATTGTACCACAAAAATCCATGTCTTCGAATTGCTCCCGATTTGAGGTCCTCTAGAAAACACAATTACACCCTTCCACTTCCAAATTCTGTATGGTGCATTCTGAGATACCGTTAAATAACTATGGTTATCATTATATATATATATATATATATATATATATATATATATATATATATATATATATATATATATATATATATATATATATATATATATATATATATATATATATATATATATATATATATATATATATATATATATATATATATATATATATATATATAATGATAACCATAGTTATTTAACGGTATCTCAGAATGCACCATACAGAATTTGGAAGTGGAAGGGTGAGTTTTATAGACCAAGGATGGACGCTATTAAAATAACACTAAATTGGTTCAGATTTAGATATAGCTCCCACCTATATGTTTATCCGAACACTTGTAAAACGTCCTAACATTTCTCGACGATCAAAATTTCGAGGTGTTGCAAACGGAATGACAAATTTAGTATACAAATATATGTACTCGTACACCTTTTTGTGGAGAATAAAAAAAGGTTTACAGTTATTAGTTATATTTGACTGAACAAACGAGATACAAATCGCATACAATAAAATCCGCATAAAAATGCACCAGCACTAGTAATGCTAATTATAATTATTATTTTTGAAAATTCAGGCGGGAGTCACATAGAAGTGATGCTTTGACAGCTTCATACTTTTTCTGTGATCCTTCATGAGTCAGTGTTAATCGCTGTTGTACCATACGCTTGTTTAAGCTGAGTTCATTTTTCTCGATCATCAATTTTTTATAATCGTAGTCGTTGAACTGATTTTCAAATTTATTCAAAAACTGTTGCAATGATTTCAATTCAGTAGTAAGCTGAAATGAACAACTATAACAATGATAATTCAAAATAACAATAATAGTACGCACCTCTTCATACTCACGTTGTAGGTTATTCAAAAACCCAATAAACCGTGTTTTAAAATCAAATAGACATTTGTTGTAAACAGTCCAGGATTCTTCATACGTTAGATTTTTATTGTCACACGCCTCCAGATAGGGAGCTAGAAAGTCCGCTGGCGTCATTAAGATTTGTCCTTGGTACGCCTCTTCTTTAGATATCTGCAAGTTCAGAATGGACTCAAATTATGTTACACCAAAATAATTTAAAACTAGTAAAAAGCTAAAGTCGGACGATACCGACTTTTTATACCCTGCATTTGTCTGTGCGTGGAAAAATGCATGTGGGATGTGGTAGGACTTTAGTAAGTAAGATTTCTACACGAATAAAACAAGTATGGTCGGAGTGTCAATACTCGAAAAGCATCAAAATATGGCAGGATATATGATTGCGACAGCCATATAGAAGCTTCCTAATGTTTTCATATTTTGTTTCTAGTAAATATAATATTAGGAGTATTGTATCTAACATAACCATATTATGATCACAAAATAACAAACTCCACACAACCATGTTATGATTAACGCAATCAAATTATGAATTCAACACAACCATACTGTAACTCACACAACCATATTATGATCCTCACAGCCTTCTAATGATTTCAATTTTTGCTAATATGTGTACATACAGTCACGAACAAAACTAAGTAGGGCCACTAATAACACTGGGCAACACAATTTAAAAAAATTCCGCGACAGAAGGTTTTATAGTCAACTTTAGTTGATTTGGTGCTGCTGATCACGAATCTATGATTTCCCAGATTCGCTTTAGTTTAGGAGATATTTACACAACCCACACAACTCAGCTTTACTTGCGAACCGATTTTCAAAAACGTGAGCGCGGAGTTTGGACCTTTGACCTTTCCGGATAAAACTTGTTGAATATATAGGCAAAACTCTACAGAAATTTAAAATTTTCGTTACAAACAATAACTTTAAGCTGCCTAAATTTTTTGGAATGAGAACAACATTTCCCTATGTGCGATGATGATATGATAACTCATAAACCTGTGTGCATTTTTCAAAACATTGTGGTACTGAAGGAAAACGTTGATCTCATTTCTGACTAAATCTACCATTTGACTATATCTTTACAAATCCGAAATTTCTCCTCTTAACACCGCGCTTAAGTTTTTGAGCGCGTTTTTTCATTCACATAAACCGAAATATCGGTTTATGCGAATATCTCCTTAACTAGCGAATCAGGTAAATCGGAGGCCAGATTCGTTATCAGCAGCCCCAAATCAAATACATACATATGACTATCAAATCTTTTGCGGCATTTTAGTGTTGACCATTGTTATCAGTTCACAATTTTCAAAATTTCAGACAAATTTCTAACCTTTGCATGGAATAATTCTGAATTGCAAGATTAGTCTGGCAACGCCTTACAGTTTAAGACAATCGTCTTTAACGTCACTGTAGGTGTGGAAAAAAAAATACACAGCATTTTTGACCAATTATAATTTACAAGAATAACAACTTTCAGCCGCAAAAAGTGCAAAAAAAAATATAAAAGGTTTTCTAAACCCTACACTACTCGTACACTGTGGCACAGGGTCCTTACCTGAATGGAGATAGACCTTGTGTTAAGTATACAAATCGACTCAGAATCACTGTCTGACTCCATTGAACTAATGGATGCAATATGTGGCTCCATCAGATGAATGTGGAAGCTATATCAAAATCTTAACCGATTATATTCAATTTAAATAACATCCTTCCTTGGCCCAAAAAACTTACTTGTGCTAAATTGGTGCAGGTGCAGGGTATACAAAGAATATCAACCAACAGGATAGCGTTAAAGAGAATAGGGAAATGATATAAAAACTATAAAAGGCGAAAACAGAAATAATTTTAAATAACTAGCTGTTGGATGCTCAGAAAGGCCAACTGAAAATTAGTTTTTGAAATTTACCCAGATTTTTAAATTGTCATTTTTTAATTGTCATTGTGTGAAAATGTCATCGTATTTGATGGTATTTTGTAACGAGCTTGGAAGTATGGATGGGACCAGCATCGGCATTTATAACGCCAAGGATATCAGGCTGTGAGAAGAATCTACAAGCGGTATCAGGTTTCGTGTCTCTAAAACCCCAAAACCTGTTTTTTGCGGGCGGTATTTGTAGTGGCGATTGATATTATTGCTCTTTTACGATTGAAGCTCTTAGATGTGTCCTTCGGATGTTGTTTCTTTTGGGTGCTTACCAACACTAACCTTCTCATCTTTAGTTGTGTCGACAATGCTTTTCATGCGTATCTCACAGTACGTGAAATCTGGGAATTGACTGTGTTTGGTTCACCGATTCAACAACCGGAAGCAGCACGAAGGATGCGATTCAAACGGAGTCAGAAGTGTGATAAATGCGAAAAGCAGAATAACAAAAAAGCTTTTGTCAATATTCTTCCTAGACCTTCATCCAGATACAAATAATGAAGATAATTACAATATTCGATACATAGATAATGCAGTCGTCAAAATATGACCCACTAAGAAAAATAAAGATCTAATACAATGTTCGACCTCATAGATGTGTTAAATGGATCATGCTTCGCCTGATTATAAAAAGCATGACAAATCTTCTCCGCGCTGTCCTCACTGGCTACCAAATAATCCTAAAAAGGATTAACGAATTGCATTGTTCGTTCAAAGAGTTGCACAACTTTTTTTTGAGCTGATCACCGTCAGAGCAAGAGTTTAAAAAATGTGTAACTATTGCTCATGAGTTAAACACAAAAAAAAATATTATTGAAAAGTAAAATAAAGAAAACACAATATTGTTCAGAAGATTCAATGACGTTAAGAAATTTGTCAGCTGTCGGAGCTCAAAAGAAATTTAATAATAAAACGTTGGACAATGGTCAAGAAATGCTCATGAGTACCATTGAATCATATAGGAAAATGGTTAAATACCTCGAAAGCTAATATACCATGCATATAGAGTTTTGATTAAAACTATACATCATATTTTAAGTACACCCATACCAGTCTTTAAGGCAGAGCTTATGTTAGTATGTCACGGCGTCAGAAGTGTGATGAATGCGAAAAGCGGAATAACAAACGGGCTTTTGCCAATATTCTTCCTAGACCTTAATCCAGATACATTTAATAAAAATAATTACAATATTCGAAACATAGATAATGCAGTCGTCAGAATATGGCCGACTAAGAAAAATTAAGATCTAATAAAATGTTCGGCCTTATAGATGTGTGCAATGGATCGTGCTTCGTCTGAAAACACAAAGCAAAAAAATTCGTTTCCGAGCTGTCTTTACTGCCTATAAAATTATCCTGCCAACTACCTGGGTTACGAAGTTTATTTATTTAATTAAAAGACATATGTCACGTTTACCTTAAGAAGATTAGACTGTCCTTCACTTTGTTTTAACGAAGCGGATATACCAAAATAAGGAAGTGTAAAATATCTGGGATTTCATTATGACCAACGATTGAATTGAAATGAACACATAAGATCAAAGTGAGAACATTAAATATTTAAAACATGCCGAATTTATTGGCTTCTAGGCTATAAATCTCAACTTAGTTTGGAAAGCAAAACTCAGATATACAATGGCATACTATAACCTGTGTGGACCTATGGAATACAGTTAGGGGAAACCGCCAGTGATTCTGGACCTACCTTTTAAAATAAAAAAAAGCTTTTTTATTATTTAAGATATTTAGTTATTGTCTAATATTACCTAATAACTAAATCTTTGTTGTCCTACTGAACTAATAGACCCAGCTAAAGTTAAGATTTATATAGGAGTATCAAATTTACCTATTGTTTTTAACAGATTGTTAATAAATTAAATAAATACAAAATTATCAAAAGTCATGCGTGGCCAACTATATAATACCCAGCATCATGTCATATTAAAATTTGTGATAAATTTCATTGTTTTTGCTAAAAATCGGTTGAACGTAGAAAACGCACATTATGTCAACGCACCCTCAAACATTTTAAATAATCTTTCAGTGTCAAAACGTTAGTCAAAGTCAAAATTTTCATTATGGTAAAGTACACTTACATGCAACTTTTGGAAATTATTAAATATTACTACCGAAATTCTGAGTCGGTGGTCGCAGCACGCCATTGGATTTCTTTTTATTGGGCCATCAACAAGCTCAGAGGCAACATTCAATGTGTGCAAGAATGGCGGGAAATTGGGTCCAAAGAATAGATCGCTGTACACAGGCTCGTGGTGGTCATATGAACGAAATCGAATTTCATTCTTAAAATGTAACATTAGAGCTGAAAACATAAAATCGGAACCGAAATCTAATCTGATTTCTTTAAATTTCCGTAACTTCGGTGCCTGGTCCAAAATTGTGCAAATTTCATAAAGATTGTTGCTCCTAGAACTCAAAACATAGAATCGAATGAACATATGTGCTTGGAACTATATCTAAATCTGGCCCAAAAACTCGTTTTAAATTTTATCAAGATGGGATGTAAAATGTGGCTTCTAGAGCCCAAAACAGAAAAATGGGGTGATCATAAGAAAGGCTGATGAAGGCCGCTACCAAAAAATAATTTAATAAATTTTTGTCGGTTTAATGAATTTTATTTTTATTTTGTAGATTAACAAAAATGGATAACTGGGACACTGAAACAAAAATTTGGATATCACGCACTAGAGTCTGTAGTTTCGGTTCAAAGAGAGTATATGCGCACGTTTCGCGGCAATCCTCCGAGCAGATGGGCCATAATGAGACTTGTTAACAATTTTGCCGAGCATGGGACAGTCAACAGAAGGCCTTACCATCGAATCCTTTTAGTTCGGTTGGAGGAAACAATCGCTGCTGTAGCTGCAATACGAAACAGTCCAAGAGTTTCGTCAAGAAGCTTATCTGCTCAAATGGGTATAACAGACAATCATTGCAGTCAATTATGCACAAAGATTTGGACTTATTCCTTTATAAAATTCAAATTGCAAACAAACTGAACTGCAGCAGACTTCCCGATTGGAATTTTGCCACAATATGGTTCAAATGGAAATTGAGATGGTTCAATGGAAGACGGAAACATATGTGTCTTCTATAGCTTAAATATAAAATCGGATGAATATAAGAATGTGGGTGCCATATGTAAATCTAAAGCGATTTTCTTCACTTTCAGAAACTTCCTTCGTCGGTCCAAATAACTAAATTGTGCCAAATTTCATCGAGATTGGGTGTTAGATGTGACTTCTAGGTCTAGCCTTCAATAGAGTACTTTCGTGGTCCAAAAACTTACGTGAGCCAAATTTCATTGTGATTAAATGTATTATGTGGCAGTTAGAGCTTATAAACTTTAAATCGGAAGAACATATGTGTGGGAGCAATATCTTATTTGAATCACTTTTTCCCATTTTAAAGCTTCCGTCCTTGGGCCTAAAAACTTCCTTCTGCAAATTTCACGAAGATCGGACAACAATTGTAGGTAGCTACAGACATTTGCTATTAACACAGATTGATGCGGGTATAAAAAGGGCCGAAACTGGCGAAGTATAAAAAAATTATATATAATGAACATAATGGAATGAAAAATAGAAATAGGGATAAAAAAGTGCCAGACGGGCGATATGTCAAAACTGCATAAAACATAGCAATAGAGATAAAAAAAATCCAAAAGCGGTCAAATAAGAAATGTGGACAAAAAAGTTTAAAAAAATCACAAAAAAAACGTTCATATATCAAAATGTGAGAAAACAACGCTTCAAAATAAAATAGGGATGATATGGCCAAAATGGGCGAAATATCAAAATGAGCTATTACTCGTAAATCAACAGTATGGGAGTGAAAATAGAAACTGGGATAAAAAATGTACAAAAGGACCATAAAGGGTGAAATATCAAAAGGTAAAAAACCATATTATGTAAATAGGATGGCAAAGAAAGTTTAAATGAGATATTAAAGGTCAAAAACGCACAGAATGGCAAAAGTGAAATTTAAGAGCAAATCATCATGTTGATAATGCGGTAAAATGGGACAATACGGAAGAATAATATACAAAAAGTAGGATAACAATAACAAAACACGGAAAAACGGTCTAAAACGAACGGTCTGGATAGTTGGATTAAACTCAACGGACGACACAAAAAGATGAAATAGAAAAAATTAAAAGAAGACAAAACCTATAATGGGGAGTAATATTGTCTTTTTATAAACCATTCTAAATAAACTGAAAAGTTTAAGCATTTGAAAAATAAAGAAACATTTATAGTACTGCGCATGTATTTCAAGTTAAGAATACTTGTATACAGTGGTCGCCATTCGTTTGAGCGCAACTTTACTATTTTTAAACATTGTTTATTATTCTGTGACTGTCAGATACCAGCATGAAGTGATTACTTTTCTTATCGCAACACTAAGTAAGCAATAGAATGTAGTACCTTTACATGGCGAACATTTTTTGTTGACGAAAAAATCACGTGGTTCCAAAAACTAACACATTTGCTAAGAAAATACTAATTATGTACAAAATATAACAAATTGTATTGATGCTACATTTTTGCAGAAATGGGCTCGGGTAAATGACTATGAACAGAATTTCATCGATTCCCATAAAAAGATAAGCAATCCAATAGAAAAATTGTGAAATTAATTTTATGTTTCTTATGTGTAATAAGAAATTATTTGCGAAAGCCAAAAAATATGGTTTCAAAACTCCAACCAAATGCAATTCAAAACTAACATTGAAGAATAAAGCACGAAGTCGTGAGAAAGCTACAAAAAATCGGATAACCTGCAGCAAAATATAAAAAAACTGGACTTATCTGTTACCTCTAGATCAATTGCACGGTATTTACCGTCTACACCATCCATAAGATTTAGATAGCCCAGACTGTTATAGCTGCAACTGTCACGATTTAAGTAAAAACAATGTAGTTAGGGCCAATCGTAATTTTAGTGCCGGAAGACTTATGGTGTGGGGTGCCTTTTCCTATGAATATAAGTTACTAATTTGTTTCATATCAACAAAAAATTAATTCAGAAAATTATATTGAAATGTTGGAGGACATGTCGATATGACATCTTCATGAAAATGTGAAGGAAGAAGTAGTTTTCCAGCAAGATGATACCTCGATTCATGCATCCGAGCAAACAAAAGCGTTGTTTTTGGACAAAAACATCAATGTATTACCATGGTCGTCTTGCAGGCCTGATTGCAATCTAATAGAAAACCTATGGGTCAATCTCGCAGCTAAGGTTTACGATGGTGGAAGATAGTTATCAACAATCAACGATCTAAAATATACGATTAAGAAGTGTTGGTTCGACATTAGCTTCACAACCATTCAACATTTGATAGAATCGATGCCAAATCGATTTTTTCCTTCATACAGAATAATGGGCGACATACACAATATTAATTAAATATAAAAGTTGGCTTGGATTTTGTATTAACTGCCTATTTGAACTTTAAGTAGAGTGCACCCAAACGAAGTTCTAGCCATTTAGCTTTAAATTTAATTTCCCACAGTGTAATGAAATATTTGTCTATTTCCTACTTACTTTTTTTAATATTGAATTTACTAACGGTTTCGTAAAAAAACATATTAAAAAATATTTTATTTCACCAAAATAAACAAAAAGTCGTCTGCGCTCAAACGATTGTTTACCACTGTATAAACACTCAATAGAATACTATCAATCTAGAAAGCCACATTAGGTATGTATTGTTTAAACGACAGTTTCCCGCTTACGATGTTGGGGTTTTTGCTAGTATTAAATACGAGTAAAACAACAAATAAAGTAAACAATATTATTGCATTTACATATTTTGCAGCCTTAGGGTCAGTTCCTGTCGAATTAATCGGCCATCGATGATACCCTACACAGATCTGGGGCCGGTTTAAGATATACTAAGTGCCAGCCCTTAATATGGAATGCCAATCCTAGAGGGCTCTTTAGGGACACTTTCGGTCGGCCACCATATCCGGCTAATGTTTGTAACTACCAAAAATATTTGAATTAGACCCACCACTACTTATGGTTCAGTACATTTAAGTAAGTCAATTTAAACGACACAATTTTTCCTGCAGGTCTTTTTGAGTACAATGAAAATCGGTGTGTGAAACATTCAAAAAACTTTGGCGCACTTATAAGCCAATTATTTGATTATCAACAGATTTTAAGATTCTCAATGGATTAAAAAAGAAAAGATTTATACCATTCGAACGAGATGTGTGTATATGTTATCGCCATGTTCATCAGATTGTATATTCTTAGCTCTAAAAGCCGCGTATTACATCGAATCTTTGTGAAATTTGGCACTCCTTTGTTTTTTAGGCCAAGGAATGAAGTTATTAAAATTGAAAAAAATAAGTTCAGATTTAGATATAGCTCCCATAAATATGTTTATCCGGTTTTCTAGAAGCCACATATTAGATCCAATCTTTATTCAGTTTGGCACAAGTTCGTTTTTTGGGCCCAAGAACGGTCGCTGTTTAAATTGAAGAAAATCGGTTCAGATTAAGATATAGCTCCCACATATATGTTCGACCGATTTTATTTAAGACAATTAAATTTATTCACAAATTTATATATGACATTAGTTTTAAAATCTGGGTAAATTCGGTCCAAAAACTTAATTTTAGTTGGCTTTTCTGAACTTCCATTAGTGCAGGGTATAATAGAGTCGAACACGTCCGACTTTAGCTGTTTTATTAGATTAACTTTTCCGATATTTTCATGAATTTGAATTTTTAACATCTCTTTATTTACGTTTCTTTAAATGTTTACATAGTTTGAGATATTATTCTAAATATTACAACAAATGAGATCATTAATTTTTTTGAGACGATATATTATTACATAAGATCAATTAAAGGAAAAATTAGGGGTAAAACATTTTTCTAAATTTATATTTATAAAATTTCAAATACATGTAGATAAAGTGGTGTATGTTTAAAAAGAATGTTTATATGGTTATAAACAATACTCGTATTATACACACATTTTTCAGTTTGATGATTAGAGTTTATGTAGTAATAGTTATAGTAAAAATTCTCTACATTCTCTTATCAATGGAAAAGTAGAATGTGTGTTATTGTCATAATATTTTTGTGTGTTATTGTCATAATCTTGAATTTTTTCGTAACCGATTCTTCTTTAAAGAAGATCTCAGGTTATGTATAATTTTAAGACACCTATCTTGAATAATTTGCATCTTTTTGATATGCTTCTTTGCAGCTTTACATGCAAATGTTAGTTAGGACATGCAAATGTTAGTGTAGGTCTGATAATGGATTTAAAAATTAGATTTCAACAGCCATATTCATAAAAAAATCTTAATTGGGATTTAAAGTACATATTAGTTAACAAACACTTTTTGCCTAACAAATGATTGTTAAGAAAACGTATTCATAAACACTACTTTAACTAATATACAATTTAATGAATTGGTCGTTTCAATGCTGGCAACACTGTCGTTTTGACATGCCATTTCAATCTTAATGATGCAGTTATACGATTATCAATTATGTGAGTAGTCGAATCTATATATTTTTTGTATTGTTTATTTTACAAAGAACTGATTTAATAAACAAAAAAATATATATGCTTACTTGTAAAATAATAAAAACAAAATCGTGTTTGAAAAAAGACAAATTGAGATCAATTATGTATTACTGATAAAAAAAGGTATTCGAATAACGAATAATATTATTCTTATTTTGATTGTTTACGTATCACTAGTGAACTTTTTACAATTTTCTTTTTTTTGTGTTGTGTTTTTTCCATAAAGAAGTTTTTATAAATGAAAATGGAAAAAATGACGATTGCAAACGCAAAAAAAATTAACGTATCCATTCTAATCGTATATTTTAAAAAAAAAAAATTGTATTCGAAAAATTCCAAAAATATGTGTGTAAATGTAAACAAACCAACACAAACCTCACTTTAAAACACTGTTAAAGTAGGGTCGAAAGAATATTAAAATGCACACATTTAATAATGGTTTACAAAACGATTATTAAGCTAATAATCGCGTATGAATACAGTTTTCATACATTAAGCTTAACAATCGTTTGTAAAGCTGTTTTAAATTTTTATGAATACGGCTGTTATTCTTTAAGTTCAGGGACAATCTGTAACTTATTAGTGGCCAAAGCGCCTTTAGAACGTATGAGGTTCGTTTGGCCGTGACGCGTCATATGAACTTTCATTAGAAACATTGACATTTTTAGCATAACTTCACTCAGAACGTTTTGTTATTTGTGGGCGAATTGTTTTGTTTACAGTGAGTTGAAAAATGCATCTCAGTCAAAAAATGGAATTATCCCGAGAACATTTTCGTGCAATGATTTTTTACGATTTTCGGCTTGGGTTATCGAGACAAGAGTGTTTAAATCAACTTGTTTCGACTTTTGGCGATGAAGCACCATCAAAAACCACTGTTAATCGCTGGTACCAAGAGTTCAGTCTCGGACGCCGTTCGCTCCAGCATGAATTTCGTGAAGAATGTCCAACTTCGGTCACTTTGCCAGATACCATCGATGCTGTGCGTGAACTGGTTAAGCAACACAGACATGTGACATACCGTGAGATTGAGGCATCCTTGGGCATTAGTATGACAATCATTAATATGATATTGCATGCTCATTTGACCGTGAAAAAATTAGGACCCAAATTTGGCGTCTAATTGTATTATGAAAATAAACCCCACGAAATTATACCCTAAAAATAAAATGAAAAAAAGGCCCCAAAAAAATTATTGGGGCCTAATTTCGTAGTGGTTATTTAAAGGTAAGCAAATACACCCCCAAAAAAGGCAAATATGTCCCAAAATATCAAGTTGTTGTTTTCTGTATAAAATTGGGGTATATTTTCATTTTTGGGTTTGGGGTGTAATTTCCATTTATGTGTTACAAAATGAATGTTACAACAAAGTGCGAAAATAGGCCCCAAAACGTGTGGAATTTCTTTTGCGTACAGTTTCGGTTATGCGTAAATATTAATATTTGACATGCCCGCACGCGCGATTATGTCAAATATTAATAAAAGTATTTACACACAACATAAATGTCCTTGCTATCGTGCCTCCGTGCAAGATCTTATACATGTTTATAAGTTCAGAGGTAACAAACTTTATAATTTTCAATTAAAAACCAGTGCTTTCTTTTCTTCGTCGAAGGAAATTAGACACCAAAAATATTAAGTGTGGCCCTAAAATATATCGAAATGAAATTGGACCCCGAAATGCAAACATAAGCCCCAAAATTTTTATGAAATTATGCCTCAAACATTTTTTGGGTCTATTATCATACAAATATTTTGGCATTATTATAATATCCCCCAATAAAAATATGAAATTAGGCCCCAAAAAAACATAAAATTTAGTGTTGCTGTTTTTCGTATATTTTTTTTGGGCCTAATTTCATTTTCACTTTGGGATGTATTTTCGTGGGGCCTGATGGCATACCGCCGTAAAATACACGTATTTGAACAGGAAAACGGTGCTGCAAAAAGTGGTCTAAAATTATGAACCTCGTCTGGAATTTAATCGAGCTAGTTGCGGCCACTTGAAATCATTTTTAAAACATAATGACAAACCTTTATCTTTTTAACAAAGCTTAATTCTTGGTCATACCATTAAATAATATGCGTTTTATTTCTTCTTGAAAAGCAAACGTCGGAAAAAATACTTTATACAACGCAATCAATAGTGGAGAACGCTCTAATTGTCCACTTGTCAAGTTTAGGATTGTTGATTTTTCAAGAGGTTGACCCAGTCCTTGTGGGGGGAAATTATAAAGTGAATATACCCACAATCCTATAATGGAGCGTATAAAAAACGACCAGTTTTTTGGTCCTTGGGTCCGTCCATAATTTCAGCTAAAACTTACTAAACTATTTATGGATGCGTAGCTAAATTTGCTTTAATTTAAGTACCCATAAGTCCATATTGACTATTGATCGCCCCTTCCGACAATGCGGGATGTTTTTTGTGCCACATGAGCCAAAACGTACATCAGCAATGGCCCTTTTTGAGGTCTTAAGTGCGTCCCAACGAACAGCACCCATTTACCATTGTCCGTCCACAATAGATTGTGATTTGTTAAGAAAATACTCAAAAAAGTGTACTTTTTCTAAGGCACCCTAAACGGGACTAACGGGAATCACCCTGGGCCGATTTCGCACATTTACAATCATAAACAGCCATAAGCCAACATCATTGGAAATTTTACTATAGTTTGACCGCTATCGTGCTTTCAGGAGACAGACGATTAATAATATTTATAATTTTACGGTGACTTGTGTAGGAGGTAGCAGTGGTAGATGTGGCTAGCAGTAAAATTTGTTTTAAAAATTTTGTCTTATAAATTCAGCTTTAAGCATCGATTTTTAATGATATCGTGCAAATAGAATTACAGCAATACCACAAGTGGGCGCCATACATACAATACGCCATACCGGTCGAAATGCAGGAACGAGTCACCCAAAATTGGGGACTCAGAATGGACACCCTGAAACTTAGTTGCGGCCAACATTTGATGGAAATTTATTGAAAAAGTAATGACATAACATTTCCTTTTGAATGAACAATAAAGAATCCACACTTGATTTGCATTTTTGAATTTTTTTTTTTATTTTAAAAAAATAACACTCGATTGATCGTCCGATAATTTTATATTTTCTTTAAGCAGCTTGTCTTCGTTGCATGGGAAAACAGGTTTCTGAAATTAAAAAATCTATAACCCTAAGCCAGGTTTTTAACCCCTTTCCACCCATCGGTCGAAAAATCGAACAGTGACTTTTGAGGTTTTTAAAGGTTATCAGAAAATGGATATAACTTAGAAATCCAGAAATTATGATGTTTAACATCTTTCAAACATATATTATTATTGCCTTTGGTCAGTTAGTGTTTTAACCTACTTTTTCCGCTGTGGCAAAAATCAATTTTGATGAAAACAAGTCAAAAAAACGACATTAATTTCGCCTCGGCCGAACCTTATCTACCAGCAACCATGCCTTTTTTAGGTATTTTGGTCTACAAAAAATTAAGATTTGTTAAGCAAATACATACTCAAAAAATGTGTACTTGTTACCGATGTTCCTTTAGTCCATTAAACCTTTTCGACCGTGTACGCACAATTGTGCAGGTATGTTTAGGTCTCTCTATATTTTATTATATATATGTGACAGCGCATAGAGAAAGGGACCTGAGGGAAAAAAATCAATTTTCATTTTTTTTCTTTTTTTGATATGGACAACATCTGAGCATTGAATGAGACCGATCCCATGCCCCAAAAGTGTTCCCTCCCAGAGATATGCGCGTTTTATGAAAGTGAAGTCGACGATTCTAAGCGCAAATAGAAAGGGACCTAATCTTCAAAATGGCTCTCCTGAACAAAACTGGGGTTTAACCTTAGGTCCCTTTCTATTTTGCGCGTCACATATATATTCTTTAATATATGAAGTTACAAAATTGTGTATACTCTGTCTTTCTTGATCGTTGAGAAGAACCTTTATTGTTTTTTGCTTTTTCACGTTAATTTCGTTGTTTCAGTTGTGTACTTTGTGTAGTTGTAAAATTGAGTCGAAAGGGTAAGTTAGCAAATAATTTAAAATTATTTACATTGTGGAATCTTATATCAAACAAGTTTTTTCAAAATGAAAAAGTATTAAATATTGTATGTAAATTGTAACTTCGTGATTATTTTGTGATTTTTGATATTTTAACGTCAAAATTGTTTAAAGTGCTAAAATTGTGCGTGTTAGGACTAAATTACAAAAATAATTTAACGCTTTTTGTTCTTTTTCTCAGGTGGACTAACTGAAGACGATTTTAGTACTGATGATGAGCGTTTGGATGCAACTTGGGCATTACCGGTTGTAACAAATGATTTGTCGGACCAGGAAAGCGACAATGAAGAAGAGGTTAATGCTCTATCAGCGACACCGCCAGAAGTAGGTCAAAATGCGAATCGTTCGAGATTGAGCTGTAAAGCAGCTCTTGTGCAACTGCGGACACAAATACAGGGACCCCGTATCATTATTTTTTTCGAGTATTTCAATGATAATTTTAAGAAAAAGTTACGGAGTACACTAACTGATACCATGTTGCCGAGAAGGGCAACGCAATGGGATCATCAGTAGCAGAAATGACATTTTTTTTAGTATCGGCATTGCGATGTGCTACATTCTTAGCCCTTGATTAATTTATTAAGTCAAAACAACACCACTTCCATGCTCAAACTAAGGCTTAGGACCAGGCTTTGTTTTGCGCTTGGCTGAAACATTTCCTGAATGTTCCAAACTGTTTTTGACCGATATTTCACGACAATACCAATACTACAAGCTCTGTTGGAATCTATGCTACTGAAACAATAATCAGGAACAGAATTAAAAATGTTCATTTCACGGAGGGTGTTACTGACAAAACACAATATCATAAAGTTTTCTATGTACACAGATATAACTGAATTCAAAATTGTTTATAAATCTATCACTTGTATCGGCTATAGGTCGGAAAGGGTTAAGGGAAACATTTTTCCTCCTGGCGGATTTCGCTCAATTACAATGCAAAATAGCTAATGAAATAAGACATAAGCCATCATGTAAAATTTCAGGATCCAAGGTTGATTATTTTGACCTTTATTGTGATTTCAGCAGACATAAAAACGATGTCTGCCTGTCCATCCGTCCGGCTAAAGCTTGTTATCAAACTAGAGGTCGCACTTGTTGTCCGATCTTCATGAAATTTGGCAGAAGTAAGTTTTTAGACTAAAAAATTAAACAAAATCTTTTTGGATTTTACCTCTAGGAGCCACATATTACATCCAAAAATTGGCACAATTCAGTTTTTTGGACCAAAGTTATGGAATTTGAAGGAGATCGGCTTAGATTAAAAAACTGCTCCCAAATACATGTTCATCCGATTTCATGTTTAAAGCTCTTAAAGCCACATACTACATTAAAACTTTATTTAGGGCGGATTCTACAGAAATTGAAGAAAATGTGTTCAAGTTTAGACACAGCTTTCACACATATGCTCATCCGAATTTCTAGAAGTCACATATTACATCCAATCTTGATGAAGTTTGGCAAAAAGTAAGGTTTCGGGCCAAGGACAAAAGATTTTGAAATTGTGGAAAATTGGATCAAATATAGATGTAGCTCCCCCACATAAGTTCAACCGATTTTAATTGTTTTGCTCTAGAAGCGAGATAAAACAACCAATACCGATTAAATTCGATACAGTTCGTTACGATCAAAGAACTACCAACTCATAAAATGAGTGATATCGTCCCAAGTTTTGAACATAATACATACTTTTTTTTAGGAAACAGAGATAAAATTATTTTTCTAATTTGGATTAATTTGTGTGAAAAACCCAAGGGTCTAAAATTTACTCATTTAAACGTGGACATGGACATGTATACCAACAAGCAATGACATTTTCTCACAAACTCAAATATGACTCAAGTTTTAAAATCTAGGTTAACGTAGAGCTTGGGGGTCAAAAAAATTTATTCACGTTGCTTTTTATACTAGTTTTATATACTCGTACTAAATAAAATTAAAAGAAACCCAAAAAATAATTACATTTAATTACAGAGCCGACTAAACTAAACAATAAATTTACTATTGATCGCTTGTTGTGATTATAATTGCTTGAAAATAATTTCACATTAATTATTACTTTGATTAATTAATTGATTAATAATTAAATTAAAAATTTTGGACATTTATTGAAAAAAGTATACATTTCCAAATGTAATTTTATCAAGGTTTCAACCGCCACACGGACTGACCGTTACAGAAAAATGTAGAAAATCAGTTAAATATTTACTAGCCACCAAGCTGTTGGTATTGCTGGGAAAAAGTATCTATATAATTCCTATACTTAGGTTTAAATGGCTTATAAAAAGGCTTAGGCTTATGTAGTCCTAACATTCCAAAGCAAATAGTTCTTGTGCCGATGGAAATGCATTGGAAATGCATACTTGTAAAATAAGGAAATTAAAAAAATTTTCGATTTCAAAATTAAAAATAAACACGATAGTCCATTTATTAGAGAATCGATTTTTGCGTTTGGTTTCCATTCACCATATTAAAATACATATTTCAAAGTAGAATTGTCTTTCTGTGTATGTTCTATTCGATCCTGAGGTAAAGTTTTGGAACAAATGTATTCCAGTTGTGTTTCAAAACTCTTAAATTGTGATCGTAAAAAGGTAAGTATAAAGCAAAGTACAGCGTGGGCCAACAGTTACCATGGGGTTTAAATATTTAATTACTTATTCGTTCATATACGAGTATATATTTTTTAATTTTTTTTCAGATTATAAAAATAACACTTAGCGATTCAATAATGGAGAGATTTACAACTGAACAAAAAACCAGAATAATAAAAATTTATTTAAATCAGCGATCAATTATTTTAACGCAAAGTGATAAGTGATGAAGCTCATTTCAACTTGAATGGCTTTGTTAATAAGCCGAACTGTAGGTTCTGGGGTTCTGAAAATCCAAGAGCCATTCATGAACGCCAATTGCACCCTATTAGGTGTATCGGTTTAAGATAGAATTTTTTACGTCCTGCTCTTTCAGCAGGACGGAGCCACTACCCAAGACACAATTGTACTTTTAAGTCAAATTTTTAGATAGCGAATAATTTCCAGAAAATCGGAAATTATCTGGCCAGCGAGATCACCATATTTATCAGTATCCGACTATTTTCTTTGGGGCTATTTAAAAGAGCAATTATACGTATGTGAACAAGACATTCCTTCAACTCAAGGCCAACATTGTTGAAGAAATTCGAACGCTACAGCCACAAATTTTGAAAAATGTTATAGAAAATGCTCTAAAACGATCCCATCATTGCAAAGCTGAAAACGGGGGTCATTTAAGTGATATTATTTTTCATTAAAGTTTTTAACGCCTTGGTAAATTTTGTACCACCCTGTACTACACAATATGCCCAAACCACGAAGTCAATAAATTATGATGTTGTTTAAACCTTGGTTAAATAATGGTCATCAATTAGTTTTATGGGAAAACAATACTTACCCGATTTAAGAGTTCAGAGCGCGCAGATCCATTGCGTACAGAATCAAATAATCGAAAGTTGAGAATGGGATTTGTAATTTCAACCTTTCGAACATCGAATATGTCATGGATTTCCTCCGACAGCTTATCGAAATATTTTTTTATATTCTGCTCGCTGCATAACTGATCTAGCATCACACGATATATGTCAAGATGTAAAGGTTCTGGGTCTATGATATTTGGCTAGAAGTGAGAAAATAAACACAATTCGATTAAAAATTCAATGCATACGTAAATTGTATGAGCTATATCAAAATTTGAGTAGATTTTCTCTAGTTTCAGAAACGTTCGTCCTTGGTTCTAACAACTGAACGGATTTTGCTGATGATTGTACGTCGATCGGTATACTATAAGGCGGGTATAGCTCAATTATTATTGGTAGTTACAAACACTATAAAACTAACTTACGTATAATACCTAGTTCCACGGAGTATAAAAACAAAAAGTTAAGACATTTTCAACAAGAGAACATCCTCTTTTGAAACAAAGACGATAAGCTGTAGAAGATGAACGAAATGAGCTTTTACGAGAAGTTGAAAAACATAATATGTGTGTCAAACAATTTGAGAAGGCTGTTTTTTGTGTTTAGTGGTTAAGAAATTAATGCCTTCTGTGTTTTTTTGTGTTTCAAATTTGACTCTTTTGAGTTTTTGTGATTGGATAAGTGGATAAATAAACCGAGAATAAGTGCGTTACTAAGATATTGCACAGAAGAAGCATTACGATCATCTTCTACAGTATATCGTCTTTGGTTTGAATTTACAGTTACGCCATGATTTTCAAATGGTACCCATATCTTTTGAAATCACAAAGGATTGTAAAATTCAATTTGCTTAGTTTGACATACGGTTCTAATCGAACCGTAGGCAGATGGGGCCCAAAACCATAAAAATGGTGAAATTGTTTTCAAAATCTTGGTAAATCTAGAATCCGACTCCATAGACCTGTTTCATTTGTTTCTGTACATTTAAAATTTATAGTCGCTACGCCCAAATTTAGCTTTTTAACTAGTTTATATTTCTACACGATTGTCTTAATACACTCCACCGAAGGTAGATGGTATATTAAATTTATCATTATGTTTGCAACACTACGAAATATTGATCTGGGACCCTATGAAGTTTCCTGATCGTCGTAAAATTCTGGGACAATCCAGGTCCTAGGATCCGCAAATTTTGCATAATAATATCTTACGGTCGTAAGCTGTTTGGGATTGTAAATGGGCGGATTGGGCTTAGGGGGGAAAAGTTCCCCTTTAATGAACTGAAGTACCTCGCTTAAAAGTATTTTTTTTAAGTATTTGCTTAACAAATAAAAATTCTTTGTGGACTGACAATAGTTAAAATCGGTATGATTTGGGACGCACTAAATACTTTAAAAATTGCTGGACATTTCGGCTTATGTGACCCAAGTAGGTACCGCAGGAGCTTAATATATTTTGCTAAGAATCCAAATATAGAGTAGTTTTAAATTTCTGGCTGAGCTTTGGGCAGACGTATTGGCCGATTTTTTGCGCTTTAGGGATGGCATACAAGGTTTGGTCTGGCAGAACTTAACGACGTTTTTACTTGTTGTTTTTATTTTTAGTATACGTATAAAGGAATTGGAACAAATATATTTTTTAATTTTAGAAATTAAAATAAGACAACGTCGTTAAGTTCGGCATGGCAAAACCTTATATGTGACAGCGCATAGAGAAAGGGACCTAAGGGTAAAAATATCGATTTTCACTTTTATTTGATGTGGACAACATCTAAGCATCGATTTAGACCGATCCCATGCCCCAAAAGTGTTCCCTCCTAGAGATATGCGCGTTTTATGAAAGTGATGGTACACCAAAGATACACGTATTTAAATCTTTAAAATGGCTCTCCTGAACAAAACTGGTTTTTACCCTTAGGTCCCTTTCTATTTTGCGTGTCACATATACTTATACACAAGAAGCGACGTCCAGCAACTACTTATATAATCTATTTGAGGTATTACCAGACCCCATTTTAACCATTGCCCGTCCAAAAAAAATTATGATTTGTACCGTAATCCCTCAAAGAGGAACTTTTCCCCTTAGGCCGATTTCGCGTATTTACAATCAGCTAATGACGTTTAGCCGTTATCATACAAATTTTATGCTTACAACAGACGGACGACAGGGCTAAATTTTCTGTGAATTACGACGATCAATAATAAATGTACTTATATTAAAGTATTTTATAGAGTGTTCAGTCAATATTTCGTGGTGTTGCAAATGGAATGATATTTTTAGTTACATAGACGACACAAAAAGACTATTTTCGAATTTCTTTTAAAAAAATAGGTGTTTTTTTTACAGACGTGTGGTTTTTAAGAAGAAATACGTATATAATTTAATTTTATCGCCAAGAATTTAGCTTTATTATTAAGATACGAGTTTGTCATCATGTTTTGAAAATGATTTCGGGCAAGTGTCCGCAGTGGCTGGATCGAATAAATTCCTGCCGAGAGGCCCTATATTCGACCACTTTTTGCAGCATTTGGGACCGTTTGTCAGCAATAACGCGCCGATTATTCTCTTCGAATGCGTCAATTGTGTCGGACTTATCTGCGTACACAAGCGACCTACAAAAAGTAGTCCAGCGGTGTTAAATTCCACGCTCTTAAAGCCACTCCACAAGCCAACGACGCGAGATAATGCGCTCACCAAAAGTTTCCTTAAACCAAAGGTCGGCACGAAAAAGTCATAAATCATACTCTATAGCGTTCCCCATTGACTGGAACATTATGGCCGGCTTCATTTTTGAAGAAATATGGACCAATGATTCCCCCTCTATTGAGCACACCAAACAGTGACATTTTGGGAATGTACAATTTTGGTTATTAAGATACCCATTCAACCAAAAGTGAGCTTCATCGCTGAACAAAATGTTAATGTAAAAATCAGGATCAGTGGCCATGTCGTTTTGGGTCCATTCATCACGATTTGCAAACGTTGTTCCAGAGTAGGTCTATTCATTCTGAAATGGCTAACCAAACTGAGCATAAATCAAGTGATAGCTGTCAAAAAGACCAACTCCGAATAAAGTTTGGTCAGATTGCAAACCACACGTATAAAAAAACACCCTTTATACAAATTGTGTAAATATACTAAACTATCATGAAGAAAAATTCGAAAAAGACGATTAATTGACGTTTTTCTCCAATAAGTTGGAAGTCTACTTTTATTATATTTTTTTTTTAGAAGAACGTCGAAAATCGACTTTATGTCTCGGATATGTAACCCATGTTTGAAAATACAGACTACGTAAATTCAACTCAATTTGACTTACTACAGGTCGCGCTGGCTGAAATTTTGGAGAAACATGTGTCAAGCGGTAATAAATTTTCCTTTACAATGACTGGGTCAACCTCTGGAAAATTCACCAAACCTAAACTTAAAAACACAATATCTTATGATTTATTAGAGATATTAGGCTGATCGAAACACATGCCGAAAAGTGGGCCCCTCTAAAAAATCTCATTTATTGCCAAACTAATGGACCAATCGTTAATAATTTTAATAGGATGAAGCTAATGGCGTCTACACTTTCGTCGTCTTCATCATCTAACTTTACGGATCCTTCGCAGTCTCCCTAGCAACAGCACTAATATATACAGCATCGTACATCACATTTTTTAATGTTACACTTAAAAAGATTTTTAAACTCAAAAAAAAAATAGTAAAATCAACTGGAAATATGCTATTATTACAAAAAAATTAATAAAATTTTCTGTCAAATTTGCAAATTTACACTCAAAGAATATTTACACTTAAAAAAACATTAATAATATTATCTAAAAATCTTGCTATTACTACAGAAAAATTTATTCTTTTTTGCTGTCAAATTTTATTATTTTAAAAAACATTTTTAAAATAAAAACTGCAATAGATTTTAATATCATTTGTAACAAGGGTAGGTTCTGTTTATTATTTGACTTAAATATTGATTGCAAATACTCCATATTTTGTTCTGTGCTATTTCTGTTCTTTAGTAGTTTTTTGGCTTCTTCATCTAAGTCCCGATGTTCCATTGGTTGCAAATACTGGAGATGAACGGACCTGACGTTGCGAATAATATATTAAATAGATCTTCATTTGTGGAATTTCGTGAAATTTTTCTAGTATTGTGCTCTCTATAAATCTGTAATCCTTGTTCATTTTTTTCTGAGCCTCCTCTCATAGTTCTCCAAGTGGCACCAAATGATATTTAACTTTTTCTCCATGGTAAAGGATTTTGTGAACTGTTGCAGACGTATTTCTTTATGGGTAGTTGGCTGTATATATTTTTACAGTTTCCTTTGCATAATCTCCAAATTTTCCAGAGTCAATTTCGTCATTGCACGCAAGTACTTTTAGGATTATTTTAAATCTGAAAATAAGGCTTAAGTCCACTCCTGTTATTTCAGATGCTGTTTCTAGATCTGAAAAGAATCTTCTTGCGGTAGTGCCATCATTTGTATTGCCTGACCCTTGTATTGGCTGATCTATAATCAATCCAAATTCTTAAATCTTTGCTGGTTTCGTTGTTTCTTATTGATCCTGAAGACCCGAAATCCAAATCATAACTGATTTTTAGTATGTGTTCCATAAGTCTTATTCTTGCATGTAGTGGTGATAATCCAAATTCATATGCATCGGTATTATCTAATGATTTTGGCGGGACTTGATTTAATTGGGTTGATGTTGCTTGGCTAATAATGCAGCTGGATGCAGCCTTCGTGTTAGTCAAAGCCTGACCTACATTTCCATCTATCATTGTTAGCACTAATTGGTAGCTTATTTCAATTTGCTGCCCATCTAACTGTAAATGTAATGGCTGTAGTGTTGCAATTTGGGCCTTGATATTACTAGCTTCTTTCTTAGTGGCATCATGAGTTTCTTTTTTGAATTCAAATTTGATTAGCCTGCAGAATTTCGTAGAAGATGATGTCTCATTTTTCCAAATATCCATTGTTTGAGTTCTACAAGTCGAAGGCTCTGAATCTTCCAAAATCTTTTTCAATCGCAAAGGTACAAATGATACCATGAACATATCTGAGTCCGATATATTTCCACATACAACTTGTTTGTATTGTTTTTGTCCCGAAGAACCATCACATCCCCATTTACAAAAAAGAATTAACTTTGTGTTTCTTATTTCTTTAACTTATTTCCTGTTGTTGATTGTAGCAAACGTTCGGCTGTGTGATCAAGTAGAGATTGTAGTTGTACCTCTGCCGAAATTGGTGAGATTGTAAAGTGTCCTTTGAAGGCAAACAGTCCATTTTAGCATTTTGGATACAAATTTACCATTTTGGATACAAATATTAGCCCTTTTCAATCGCACGCAATCTGACCTATATATATTTCTGTTTTGTTAATTTAAAATCCAGAAATAATGCTAATGCCTCCTCATTTGTGAACTGTTTGCAGTGCTCGGAGTTGGTATACATTTAGAATTCGTGTTGTTCTCACTGGACTAGCGTTAACAACTTTTTCAAAGATATCCACCTTTGTAAATTGGTTCTGTGGTCGTAATTGATGTAGGCATGATTCTTTTATATGTAGCTAACTTCTTTGTATCGTTCTTTAGTGCTTTGACGAAATTAGATATTTGTTTTTGTATTTCGGTGCTACACGAATTTAAGTTTAATTTTATTTTAACGTAACTAAGAACAGCTTCCTGTTTTTTTTTTCTAAAATACTCTTTGACCAGTTCTTTATAACTGAAGCTCTCCATATTTTTCTGAATATTTTTATTAGCGTCTGTTATGTTTTATCACTTGCGAATATGCGTCCGTACACTTAAAGGATTAACTTATTACTCAGTAAACACTTATCGAATCCGTAATTGTATAGATTTTTAGATACATGATATTCACACATAGATCTTTAATTTCATAGCAGGTAGTACTTAAATTGAACAAAACTGCACTTATTACCAAGACCTTAATATCAGGTAAAACTAATTAGTATCTCGCCAATATGGGGTTTTTATATTTAGTGTTTTAATGTTGCGATTATTGGCACACTTATAAAATTGTTTATGAATTTGGTTGACCCTAAAATTTAATAACAGGTAAATTTAGAAAGAGATCATATGTCTTCTGTAGAACCTTTTGTGATAATTTTATGACTTATTTTTTGCTGATCAAAACAAAGCCATAAAACCCTTTCGCAGGTATTATATTTAATTATTTCATAATAAACTATAAAATACTTAAGCACATATTTAATACACCATTGTACACGAGTACTTATAGGGCTCTTTATATTATCGTAATTTGATTTTTGTTAGAGTAATTTCATTAAAATGAAAAGAGTGTTCTACCCGCGGGTCGTCGCGGGTACAAAAGTATATGTGACAGCGCATAGAGAAAGGGACCTAAGGGTATCAATTTTCACTTTTTTTTTTTGATGTGGACAACATCTGAGTCGAATGAGACCCGTGCCCCAAAAGTGATCCCTCCCAGAGATATGCGCGTTTTATGAAAGTGATGGTACACCAAAGATTCGCGTATTTAAATCTTTAAAATGGCTCTCCTGAACAAAACTGGTTTCTATTTTGCGCGTCACATATATAGGGTTAAAGAAGACACTTTCACCTTTCTCCGGGTGGTACACGTTTCTTGTCCCCTTTTGTTAGTAGTTTTATAAATATTTCATAAAGCCTCTAATATTAAACGCTAGAGCTGTGACCACTTACAACAACTAAAGACTTTAATCCTACTAACATTATTAAAAAGACCACAGGACATTATCGATGATAGCTTTCGAGTAGTAACCATTTATTTTTGATAAAAAATAACAAAAAAACCACTTTTTTCTGAAATTACAAAAACAGTTGAGTTTGACAGCATGCCACTCAAACAATTAGCAATAGTTTAACCTAATTTTGTGGCAACCTTAATCTGGATATATAAGCTACAAAAAGGCGTAAACATTTTAAAAATCGGCGACAAAAAAGTACACTTTTGGCCAACGAAATTTCAGCCACAGTGCGTCGGCGTCGAATACCACTGACCTTTGTACGTTTGGCTCAGCGGTCGGTAGTGGCATCAAGAATGGACTGTGTCAGCTGTGGTGCACCATGCAGGGACGTGTGGTGAAGGTGGTCGCATCTCCGACAACTCTCCAGCGCAGGGCAGTAAGGCGCTAAGGCCGTCGGTCAACCGCTTCGTACTGTGCCTTAGGCGACATTTCTGGAAATCGTCGACAGGACTTCAAGGCGTGGTCCTCTCGACAAAGACCACAGTAGTACTGCCAGACGCCTGGGTGCTCGCGTTGGCTTCGGTGACGATCTAGGCGGCCATTAGAGCAATCACGTCTCGGTAGGTAGCCGAACATCTCTAGAGGAGGATAAAAAAACAAGTTATTGAAATTTTGGATAAGAGATGGTGTCAAAAAGCCTAGTGAGTCAGACAACAGCTTGACGACTTTCGTTATAGGACGTAGGATGGTGCCGTTGGTAGTCTATATGTCCACAAACCTAATATTGTTGTCTGTGCCGGAATATGGCATTGACTGTATTAGCGAATATGGCAGGTCCTGTAAAACACGTGTCCCATGTTTTACTTTACGAAATTGTAAATTTGCCCAAATCTTAAACATAGTACATGCGCGGTTTTAAAAAATCTGATGCGTTTTAAGAAAGCTCATTTTGTTCGGACTGAATCGGCCTTTCAACAGACGGACGAATTTCTTCGATCTTTCAATTTTCGAGAACAATAATAGGTTTTGAAATTTAACAGCAGATGCTGTTGTAAATACAATTTATGATATTTTGCTCTTTGCTTACCCGCAATATCCGCAACACTTTTGGTTCACAGATATCGCGGTCAGTTTGATACTTACTAGTACATTTCCGTGATTATTTTAATCACAGAAGAGCTATAAACCGGAAGGTCTAAGAAAATGTTTACATTATAAATTTAATCTGGATTATCCCCCAACAGCGATTGAATTAGTCCGGACTTATATTGCACAATGATGGTTTATAACAATACGCTGTTAAGACTAGTTGAGAATCTCTTTAAGGCTAAAAATACATCGGAACAAATTTAGCCTTTTTTAAGTATTTGCAGAGAGGTGAGCGGGTATTTAAGATTTGGCCTGGCCGAACTTACAACTTTTTATTGGTTTACAAATAATCCAAATAAAAAACTGTATTTGTCGTGAGTTTAATATCGACTTATTGTTAGTTTAGTATAGTTAGTTTCGTTAAATTTGCAAAAAATTTAGTCTGTTTTGAAAATAGCATCATTTCACTTAAAAGGGGTTTTGTATGGTTGGGAAAATATTTCATTTGCTCCTGAAAAGTTTTATTTGGTTGTCAAAATGTTTCATTTATTGACTTGAACAGTTTTATGACTTGAACATAAAAACATTATTTTGAACATTAATTTGAATCTGAAAATGCTATATATCTTTAGTAGCGACGACTATCGAAAGCTCAACCCTTGCCGCAAATAATCAGAATACCAACATATGTTGATGTTGTTTTCGCAGGTGATCAACACAACACATGCCCGCAATAAACTTAATGAAGTTGCTACTGCTCCGCAAGTGGACAGTATAAGGCCAAGACCTTCTGCAAGATCAGCTCCGTAACGCGGCATTTTGTCTGCAACTGCAAAAATATTTAGTCCAGATGGGTGACTGGCGCCTTAAATAATCGTTGCAAAAATAACACAGTACAACAACCAAAATTTCAATGGGATGCAACCAACTGCAAATGAAAGTTGACGTTATCCACAAAAAAAAATTCAAGGGTTTTTTTTAGATCATTGCGAGATTTTCTTACACGCATTTGAAGTTGGTGATTTTGGAACGCTGCCTAACAAGAAAAGATCTTTGAAAATTTGATAAACAACACAGTGTGACAGAGAAAAAATACATGTTAAATGATATTATTTTTCTTGTAGATCTTGCCGAATACAACAAGAAATCGGTTTTGAGATTTCCCAAACACCTCCAAAATCTGGAGTTACTGGTAAAACCCGGTTTTTCGGATCTTTCGCATTTATATGCCAGTAACTTGGTTGAATATCAACCGATATTATTGATTTAGAAAAAAGAAACTGCCTTTCGGCCTTTAGAATGGTGTATCCACTTTTAAAATCACACTAAAAAAAATTGTGTATTTTTCCTGTAAACTCATTTTTTTTTAAATTGTTCGTAATTTTTTAACTTTGTATGCGTTTTTACACAGAATTTTTTAAAATTAACTGAACAATTGTTGAACTGAATAAAGCAGAGAGTGTTCTTACGAATTCAATTCGGTGTCGTTTTTAAAAATCCGTTAGAAACTGATTGTGTTATTCATTTTTTATTAAACCAAAATATTTGAAAAAAAAAAAAAAACAATTTTTGGCCAAACTGCTCAGAAATATTTGTTTGACCGTTTTTTTTATTGAACATCTCAGTATGCCGTTTGTCATGCAAACTTATTGTTTTAGTAATTGTTCATTTGTTTTGTTTGATTTATCACTTCATGTTCGCTTTGAAACTATTCTAATAAAAAAGTTAGCAATTTGATAATAAAATAAAATACAATAATAATCGAGTATAATTGACCAAAAAAATGTGTGATAAACGGAATACCTTTGTTACATTTGTTACATGTGAAAATTGCTGTGCAACCTAAAAAAAATACAAGGTTTAACCTTCAATTTCTTTGCCCTTTTGTACGCCGATGACTTGGAATCATCAGCTCTGGCATAAACAAGATGATTGCTACTTTTGTGAAACAAATATTTCAGGGCACACTTTTAAAACGCGCAAAAATTTAAAGTACGGAAATGTTGTAAGTGTTACAAAACCAATATCTGGTAATGATAAAGTTCCGACAACGAGCATATGTGGTTTTGAAGTTGAAAAATATTTGGTGGAAGAAGAGTACCTTCCATCCAAATCTACAACTGAGCGACATTTTGTTTTCAATAACAGATTTCTGCGATCTCGTTCGCGATTTAAGTTTGTCAAAATGACAGACTGAAATCCTTGGGTCGCGATTACGGCAGTGGAATTTGGTGGAAAAAGGTTTTCGTGTAACTTTCTGTAGAAGAAGTGACGGGACATTGTTATTTGAAGAAAGTATTTAGACTGGTGAAAGTGGCAGTAATCTCATATCTTGCGCTGATGTACCCAAACTTTTTTCGGCATTAAGTCGCAATTATAAAGCAGACAAATGGCGACTTTTCATTGACGGTTCATGTAAAAGTACGTACTCAACAAACATATTGATTTTTAATAGATTTTAATTTTTTATATAAAATTTGTAATGCTATTTCTAGGCTTGAAAGCTGTTTTACTGCATAACAAAAATCTGTTACCATCTGCTCCGATCGCATGTGCGACACTTACAAAAGAAACGTATGAGTTATGAACTAAATATTGCGATTCGTCAACTATGACTTGCATAAATGGAAAGTCGTGGCTGATTTAAAGGTTTTGACAATTTTATTTGGTATAAAAGGTGGTTATACAAAAAATCCATGTTATCATTGTGAATAGGATAGTCGTTCACCAAATCGCTACGATCGCAAGGTATGGCCATCTCGTGACACATATCTAATAGTCAGGAAAAACGTTTTAAACGCCCCATTAGTTACAGCTGATAAGGTTGTTCTGCCACCACTGCATCTAAAGTTAGGATACATGAAACAATTTGTAAAAAAAACTTGATGTAAACGGTGAAGCTTTTTGCTATCTTAGAGCGGTGTTCCCAAAATTAAAGAAGGTATTAATTTCTTCACAGATCTAATATTTGTTATCGCATTTCTTAGTTCTGAAGAATTTCAGGTATATTCATTGGAATTCAAATTCGTAAAGTTATGAGAGATGAGAATTTTATGAACAAGCTCAGCTTCGCTTAAAAACGCTCATGGAAGAGTTTTGTTCCACTATGTGATATCTTTCTTGGTAATCACAGAAGCCACAACTATGGCGCGATTGTTGATGAATTTTTGAGTGCGTATGGTGAAATGGGCTGCAAAATGTCAATTAAAATTCATTTCCTCCATTCACATCTAGACTTCTTCCTAGAAAACCTGGGCCAGTTCAGTGATGAACAAGGAGAACACTTTCATCAAGAAATAATTACAATGGAAAAACGTTTTGAAGGAAAAGATAAAATAAAAATGATTTCCGAATATTGCTGGCCACTTAAACGGGATACTGATGATGTTCAATTGAAAAGAAAACGGTCAAACATTTCTAAGTCACTTTCTAACGGATTTTTAAAACTGACACCGAATTTTATTCCTAAGAATAATCTCTTTTTTATTAGTGCAAAAATTGTTCAGTTTCTTTTAAAAAACTCTGTGTAAAAACGCATCCAAAGTTAAAAAATTACAAAAATTTAAAAAAAAAATAGTTTACAGGAAAAATACACAGCTTTTTTAAAAGTGTATACACCATTCCAAAGGCCGTAGTTTCTTCTTTCCAAATCAGCAAACTTTAAAGCGGTTGATATTTAACCAAGTTACTGGCATATAAGTGCGCAAGATCCGAAAAACTTGTTTCTTACCCGTAATTCCAGATTTTGGAGGTGTTTAGGAAATTTCAAAACCGGTTTCTTGTTGTACTCAGCAAGATCTACAAGAAAAATAATATCACTTCCCAGGTACGTATTTTGACTTCATTCTTTTTTGTTACACCGTGTAATCGGTCGATATCCCAAATATTTTCACCAAAAAAGTTATTATCAACGCGCAGGCATTATTATGCATTGTTTTCGGAACAATTTGATTATAATGTGAAATTTGAAAGGCTGAGTGTTACAAATTCATCGTAGAAGTCTTTGCAGTGGAAGCAGAAGCTCTGCAGAGGTTGGCAACAGCTTATATGCTTACGAGTATACGTAACTTTTTCGAATGGCTCAAATATGGCCGTAGTTGTGAACCCAGAGATTGATAGGAATTCCACAGACAGAATTTAGCTTACATGACAGCTGCATAATGAGAGGTTTGCGTGTTTACATTCCAGCAAAACTACGTGAAAAAGTGTTAGAAGAATTGCATACAGCATATTTCGGCATTCCAGGATAAAGGGTTTAGCTAGAGCTTGGACCGAAACATTGAGCTATTAGTGAGTGATTGTTCGGCATATCAATCCACACGACCTGACCCTAAAACACTACCCTAATACGTAGATGGGAAAGACCCACAAAGCCATTTGAGAGAGTACATGCAAATTATGCCGGACCCCTTTTGGGTAAATATTTGTTCGTGTTAGTCGACGCCAATAACAAATGGGGACAACTATACTTAAGTATAAAAATGAAGAACATTTGGCATTCAAAACAATTTTGTAAGCGACTATGGCAGCCAATTGTACTCCAATAAATTCAAAAATATTTTTAAAAGAAATGGTATGGTGCATAAAAAAGGAGCACCGTATCATCCAGCGACTAACGGACAAGTAGAGCGTTATTTGCAGCAATCAAGGGTAAGATCTTAGCGGCAAAATGCACTGATAGTACGTTAAATCCATACTTTCGAAAATCTTATTGGCGTACAGGCGTGCAATTCATCTAGCAACTGGTTAATCTTCGTCTTTAGCAATGCTAGGCCGCCAGATAATATCTATCTTAGATCTTCTTTGTCTATAATTTTGAAACATTTTTGCTGGTAGAAAGAGTGGCAGGCAGAGATTGCCTAAATAAACCTAAATGGAAATTTGGCTCTGTGAAAGAAAAAGGAGGAAAATTTGGAAGACACGTTGATTTCATGACTTCTATAAAATTGTCTTGTAGCCAAAAGGGAAATTAATTACCACAAATGTTAGTCTACGAATCTGAACAGACATTAGCTAGCACTACGTTACACACATTCTGTCCTATGAACCAAATATTATTTATTATTTTATTCGCTATCAATAATACACAGTTTGGGGAAATTATGTACCGGTATAGACTGTGCAGAAGCATCTTTAAGCAGTTGAGTAAAGGTCTTAATTGATTTTTCTACAGTTAATAATGTCATTATGCCATTTACAAACTCGAATGTGTTAAAAGAATTAGTTAATGCTGCTTTGTACCTTTCCCAGTTAGCATACTTAAAGTCGGGGAAAACATTCATGCTTTCGCGGACAGGTTCATTTATACGGAGTGTAATGGGGTATGGTAAGGTATATTGTTGATGGCCTCCTATACAGTATTTTGAGAAAATCTAGTAGGTTTAGGTGGATAGTAAATATAGTAATCTGAAACAATTTGGTGTGGCGTGCATTGAAGTCGCCAAGTATGAAAAAATCTCTCTGCATGGATTTCTGCATTTCAAGATCGTTGACAAAGTCAGTTGTGTAGTGGGGTTAATAGGCTGCAACAAACGTCACTTCTTTGTTAAATAACTCAGCAGTTACGTAGATGTTTTAAATTGATTTTGTGGAAAACGTCTTCTCTACCTTATGCGTTAGTGAGGATTTTATAGCTATAACTACACCACCTCCGTGATTAATTCAGTCGTTTCTAAATATGTTGGATTCAGGAATTGTGAATTTATGATTACTTTTAAGGAACGTTTCGTTCAACAGGAGGATGTCGACGAATTTCTGCCACATAAACAGATACTGTTTGACTGATTGCGAAATTGTTGTAATGCCTTGACAATTCCAGTACATTAATTGAAAACAGTTGGATGAATAATTATATGGTATATTCTAGCAGTATCATAATTACATTAAGCTGCTCCATTTTCGTTGTACATTTACGCACGCAGAGAAAAGATATGGTTACTATATGGTCACGGCAACAATAGTATGTTCTCTACAATAAAAGTATGGTGATTGCAACCATAGTATTTTTTTTTGAATTTCATTTTGACAATAGTATGATTGCGGCAATATTAATTTTGTTGAAATGTAACAATAGTATTGTTGCCAAATTTAAAAATGAAAATATGGTTGTAGCGACAGTAAAAATATGGTTGGTGGAACAAAAGTATTGTTTTCATGGGTTTTATGTTAACAATAACATGATTACCGCAATCATACCGGCAAAATTGTAATTGTTTTTAATTTGACAATGTTATTTTTACGAATCTTACGCAATAATAGTAAACATAATTACATTTTTCAAAACAAACTACGAATTAGTATAACTGAAATACTTTTAATAACTAATTTTTTTACTGTTTAATAAATCACTCCTATTATTACATAACTTACTTAATAAAATTCTCTATTATTAAATAAAAACTTAACCCAATCTTTACAAAAATTTTGGGGATCATAGTATGATATGAAGATCATTATATGGTTGTGGTGATCATAGTATGGTTACATGTAAATAATAATATGGTTGTGGGGATCATAGTATGGTTGTGTGAGAATAACTATATTGTTGTGAGGACCATAATATTGTTATGGGGATTATAGTATGGTTGTGTGTGTGTGAATAGTATGGTTGTGTGTGGGATTATAGTATGGTTGTGTGTGAACCATACTATTGTTGTGATGATCATAATATTGTTGTGCCACAACCATATAACCTACAATTGTATGATGCTCTTCGAATATTGTTACCCCAACCATACTTTTGTTCACCGTGCGCAGATCGGAGATTGCTTCAGTAAATATTATGATCAGTTCGTCAATGCTATAAATTTCAGCCCTTGATGTAATCTAACGATATGGCCCTCTTAAAACATCAGCATAACTAGATTTGGCAAACTGGTATAGTTTTCGGCAGGCACAAATTTGTCTGATCTGGTCATCTGGGGAACATCAGCGAAATTATCTTCAAAGAGTTGTCGAGCACGGCGTGTGTTCGATAAATGAGTTTTGGTCTGAATACTCTCGCGAATATTAAGATACTCTCTATGACTAGGCCACCTGGGATCGTCAGATCTATGAGACGTATTTTTCAGATTATTTTTCAAACAGTTAAAACAGTTGTGCCCTGCATGACCTTCCTGTGGTTTCTTGTTCACTTGACTGTTTGAGAGATCATGTTCCCCGCCACAAGCAATGCGTATGTTTTTCGTAAACAGTTTCTTGTGCCATGACCATACATTGCACATTTAGTGCATTGTGTTAGACCTTTGTTTCCTTTTTGCTGTTTTCTCCATTTTGTGAATTTTGTGTTCTGTCGAATTCCAACATGTATATGGCGTAGTCAATTAAGGAGAAGTGGTTTCAATTTCCTTTATGCTTATTGCGTTGATATTATACGCCGCATTTAGTTCTTGTTGGATTTCCGCAGGGGCAGTTTTAGGGAGTCCGAAAAGAACTAGTTTGAAAAGCTTAGTGTCTTTACTTTCATGTGAATAGAATTTGAATCCTGATTTAATGAGATTTTCCTTTGCTCTATCAATCTGTGACCCAAAGAAGATGAAATAAGTTGTGTACCAACAAACATTCGTTTAAATTAGTAACTAGTTCCCATTAGTTTATACACTGTTTGAAAACTGTGACAAGAATCAAAGACAATAGGCAAAATAACAATTTTATATTCCTTTACTTCACTCAATGTGACTTCATCATCAATCGTTTGTATATGTATTTGTTTTATTAAGCTCTCAATTATTGATTTGGGGAAACTGTTTTCTAGTAGAATTTTTCTTATTTTCTTGATATTTTAGTGGTGAAAGTCCTCATCAATATCAATGTTCAATACTCGATTGATGAAATTGTATGCCGTATTAAAAACAGCATCACCCTGAACTGGTGAGGGTGAAATTTATAGAGAGCGAGACGAATTACAACAAAAGGCTCACATTTGAAATGCTGCGTATCATCAACACTCCTACTGCATAAAGAATGAACAACAAAACCACAAAAGGGTGTGCAAAAAACTAAAGAATGCTTATCAGAAAGTTGAACAAAATTAACTGAGAGGATTTCTTAAAAAAAACCACGACCTCCTTAACCTCCTAACCACGATCCCCCTAAAAGAGAGACGAAATATTGAATAAAATAAAGATTATAATTACAAAACCACGACCTCCTTAACCTCCTAACCACGATCCCCCTAAAAGAGAGACGAAATATTGAATAAAATAAAGATTATAATTACAAAACCACGACCTCTAGCTGGAATATTTAGTTATAAGTAGTTCATAGATACAAAAGGTCGAATATTCATTATTTATCTACAATTGTATATGACGGAGAGCACGCCGTTATCAACAAAAATGGTATACACGAAAATAAAGGAGAATCACAGAAACATTGGAAAATATATAAACAAATACAGGACGGAGAAGAACAAACAACCAAACACAAGGTCTTTGATAATATTTCTAATAAAATGTCGGAAAGCTGGTATAATACCTAACTTCATAAAGGACTCGACCAAAAACATTTACAACATTTTCGTAACGAAGAAGTAAATACTGAATACGCTTTAGAAAACATTGTCTTCATGTGTGCAACATTTTCACAACAAAATACTTATTATTTTGATAAAATATAAGCATGAACTAAGAAACTCAAAAAATGCCAGTAAGTTGAAACATAAGTCCAAACCGAATACAATTTAGAGAAGAACACTAAATTTAATATAAAAAACAAACACAAAAATAAATTTCAAGCCTTGATTGAACAACAAAAGAGAGGACTAGACATCAAAACGAATAAAGGGTGGTTCGTCAACAAGACAAATACAACAATACCCGAAGAGATAGAGTGGCTACTCTCGCATGGTTAAAAATTCGCACTACCGCACACCAAAAATAATTTCCCCCTATTAAAATACATAGCTGACGGAGAAGAGTGAATAAAAACAATAAACATCAAGGAAAGCTATGATATTGCTAGAACACAACTCACGACAATGCTAGAAATTATATCAACAAAGTCACACATGCACAAAGGGACAAACACACGCTATGCACAGTGAAACAAACGGAGAAATTTCCTTTCTAACAGGAATATATTAATATTAAACGCAGACAAGACAAACGTTAAAGTCGCGATGGAGAGAAAGAACTACGACAAACGCATGTATACGATAGTGAACGATATCATGACGTACAGGAGGATTAACAAGGAACCAACATACACACTACAAAAATGGAATAATGAGCTAAGAAACGAATTATTTAGTTTGAATGTTATCAACGAAAGGGAAAGAAGAAAAATGAGAACGGACACAGCGGTTGCATCTTAGATTTATGGTCTTCCGGAAATACGCAAGGAGAATTCCCCCCTGTCCCCTATAAGCTCCTCGGCCAACGCTCCATCTACAAGTCTGTGTTAGTACATTACAAACATCCTTTCTAAACTTACGGAAGACTCGCCGTACAACATCAAGAACTCCAAGCACTTTAGGGAGAAAATAAAAAAAAAACTCTGTTATAAACAATGACGAGACTATGTTGTCTTTCGATGTAGTATCTCTGTTTCCCAGTATAGCGGTCGATTTAGCAATAAGGATTATAGAAGACAAATGGAAAAAAATACAACACTTAACAACTATGACGAAGGGCCTTTTCCTAGAAATTGTACGTTTTTTTTGTATACAAAGGTTGCCAATGGGGTTTTCGGATATTCCAATAGTGGCCGATATCGTGATGGAGGAGCTGTTGGACATATTCTTCAACGACTGTGATACTAGACCTAAGTTTTTAATCAAATAATTTGACGACCTTTTTGGGATAGTAAAAACAAGTGCACTAAACCAAATACTGATGAAATTAAATAGCTTCAACTCAAACATAAAATTCACACTGGAAATAGAATGCAATAACAGACTGCCGTACTTAGAGGAATAATATATTGATTGATTGGTATCAAAACCCAACAAGCTCAGTCAGACTAATCAACTTTCACTCTAAGCAACCTAAACGAATGATTTTTAATTCGTCATACAATTTCATCAATCGAGTATTGAACACAAGTGACGAGGATTTTCGCCACGAAAATACAAAATAAGAAAAATTCTACAAGAAAACAATTTCCCAATTCAACAATTGACAACTTAATAAAAAGGAACGTAACCAGCACAACGAATGATAAAACGGCAACACTTTTTAAAATAGTTAAATATATACCTAAATTGTCTGAACGTCTTGAAAGGCTTATTGTATTGACAAGATTAATTATAAGATCGCCCCGAACACCAGCAATACATTTCAGAAACTATTATCGTATATGAAGTCCCCTGTTGACAATATGGACAAGTCAAATGTGGTATATAGGATAGATTGTAATGGTAACGAAATGTTACCAAAGATACAAAGGAACGACGAAGAACAAATTAAAAACACGACTAGCTGGACACAGATTGGATTTTAAACTTCGCAATCGAAATTTTATCCACAGAACAGCGTTAGCAGCCCACTGTGCAGCTGAACAGCATCACCCTGAACTGGATACAGTAAGAGTTATAGAGAGCAAGACGAATTACAACAAAAGGCTCACATTAGAAATGATGTGTATCATCAACACACCTACTGTACAACGAATGAACAACAAATCAGATATAGAAGGGTGTGCAAACAACTATAGAATGCTGATCAACACAACATTAACTAAGAATTTCTAATCAGTTCAACTCCAAGCATTGGACAACATAGTTAAGCGGAATAGTTAGTTTTTGTTTGTATGTGTAAAAAATTCGCTGAGAAACATTTTTGGTGTTTTTATTTATTGTTAGAGTATTTTCATCTACAGAATTCCTGAAGTTGTCTCTCATAGAGAGACGAAATATTGAATAAAATAAATTTTAAATTACAAAACCACGACATCGAGCTTGAATATTTAATTTGTTCATCTTTTAGATGTATTTATCTACAATTGTATAAACTGAAAAGTTATTAAATGTTTAAACATGCAAATAAGAATAAAAAGTCTCCAAAACCTTCAAACGTTTATACTATTTTATCAATAGATGTTTCGCAACTTTTTATTTTTTGATGAAAACAGAGCACTTTTAATTTAATTTAGATATTTGCCGCACTACGAACGGTCAGTAGCATTTCCCTTCATAAACAACTGGGAAAGCACCACGAAGGGAGATTGATTTATTCTCCCTAGTGTAGTGTGTAATAATTTGTAGATGTTAATGTTGGTTTCAGGTATTTTATTTGATTGTGTTTTTGTGCATTTGTAGCAAAACGGATTTAGTGATGTTATTTGGTTTTGGGTTGTGGTCTGGTTATTTTCTCTTTTTTATGCTTTGTTTTGTGGTTTTATATTTCTATTATCGTTGTTGTTTTTATGTTAAATGATTGTTCAGTTTGTATGTGGTGTACGATTTTTTTTTATTTTCTTTAGTTTAATTCACTGAACGTATAATATTCTGCTTTTAAAAGAACGGACAACAACTTTAACGCGGACAACAACAAACGCGTGTGCACTGGACGACAGACAGAACATTACTCAACATAAAATTGGATAAACATATGTGTGGAAGCTATATCTAAATCAGACCCGATTTTCTTCAAATTGCATAACTTCAGTGCTTAGTCTAAAAATTAACATGTGCCAAGAAACTTATATGTGCCAAATTTCATTAAGATTGGAAGTAATATATGTCTTCTAGACCTAAATACATAAAACCGGATTAACAAATATGTAAGGGAGCTATATCTAAATCTAAGCCGTTTTTTTCTATTTATATAACGTGCCATGCGAAATTTGATAAAAATCGGATGTTAAATATGATTCTAGAACCTTTTTATTAAATTTTATTTATTTATTGAATCTTTCAAGTTAGTATTCAAATATTAAACCTAGTTTATTCTAATAGGTCTTTTCAGTGTAAACAACTCTGCTAGATTTGCACTTGTGGTTTAAAAAAGACAGTATTCAAATTGTTGCACTCAAAAAAAAGTGAACCAAGAGACAAGTAAAAATGAACTAAATTTTAGGAAAATTGAACTTCGTATGGCACTAAAGCTTTTTTTCCTTACGTCAAGTTCATGTATTTCTTTGAAATTAGGATATGGTTGAACTTGATTCTAGTTTATTTTTACTTCATATAACAATTTTTTTTGCTCATAATAATTTATTTTTGTCCTCAAATCAATAACGTTTTTTACATAATGTAAGGAAAAAATTTACTACAAGCTAGTGCAATTGAACTAAGACCGAGGAAATTTGAAAATTGTTTGTCTTGGAACCATGTACATTTTTCTTTAAAATTAGGACATGGTTATTGATGTTAGTTCAACATAAATTATAAAGAAGAAAATTGTTCAGTATACATGGTTTAGTTTTTCCTAGGTGTTAGTAATGTTGTGCTGTTCTGCAGTACAAGTAGTCATTCTTAGAAGAATGTTTTTCGTATTAGTTAGTTCATGGTGTCATAAGATTAATGAAAAATTTACTTCATTCTAGTATGTAAAATCCTCGGTGTAAAAAAATCATGTCGTTACAACAAGCAAAAATTTACTAAAGTGAAGTTCGACAAAAACTTGTTCCAAGCTCATTAATGAAAAAAATTACTCAATATAAGAAAAATTAGCATTTTATTGATCAAATAAAGTTTGAAATGTTCTCGATTTTAGATGTGTCTCGAATTGATACTAGTTGTGTTTTATTTGAAATAAATTTATTTATACAAAAAAATAATAAAAATTAAAGTAAAAATGTTTAAGTCAAATACAATAAGACATAATAAGCTAATAAAAAGAATAAATAAATCAGTAGTTTACATAAAATAATTAAATGTAATAAATAAATCATTCTGAGTATTCCCATTCGCATTTGTGGAAGATCTTGAAAAAAAAGAAATTTTAGTTAGTTACAATTTCATATTTATTTCATATAAAACTCAATACGCACCATTATTTTTTGTCGGTTTTTATTTGAAATATCCGCAATATCCATTCCAAAGCCAGAGTAATACATCAGTCAGTGAGAAAAAGAAGAAACTATTTATAAAATTAATATTTTTACTATGAATTCCTTCATTAACAAAAAAATATGCACTACTCGTACTCTACACAGAAAAATTACATATAAGTATGTACCTTGAAGATTAAAAAAATACCAGCTAAAAGTGTAAATTGACATCGTCCAGTGGTCCTGAACTTTATTGTTGTACCGAGATATTAAAAATTCTAAACAAAAATTTTAATATGTTTTTAATGAATATATATTTTTTCCATTTCCACTGAAGTAATATGAATCTTAAATAGAAATCTTAAACATTAACTTTAAAAATTATTATGGTTTGCACATTCTTACAAGTCCAAAAACGAAATACATTTATTTGCATAACATTCATTTTGAATCCACTAATTGCTACCAAATTTAAAGTTTAGCTTTATGAGCAGTTACTCAGTTTATTATAGAAATGTTTTTGGTATCCATGCAAAATTTTGTATTGAAACATATTATTTGCTTATTAAATACATTGTTATAAAATTATCATAAAAATTATTTGTTTAGACTACGTGAGGTGTATTAATTTTTAAAAGTAAATGGGTTAATATTTTTTTAAATATTAATTATATAAGTAAACTAAATACACAAAAATGGTTTATTAATTGGTTTACTTAATATAAATAATAATAAAATGTACATAAATTAAGCTGTTATGTTTATTTAAAGAATGTTAGTGACTGATTTTAACGCAAGCAAGAACACATGCAGTACTCGTAATTCGCCTCTACAACTATCGAGTGCAAGTAGGGAAAAATGTTGTTGAATAAACATCCAGACCTTTTTGCATTCATCTGGATACTTAAGATTAAGGACGTGAAATATTTTAAAAAGTACATCAATACATACTACTATATTCGCAAGTTTGTAGAAAATATCGCCGTAGTAAACAAAATATTCATTTATTTCGTGATACGAGTTACCAATTATACATATAAAAGGCTGCAGGATGTTCTTCTGAGAAAACTGGTAATCAATTTTAATCTTAATTTTTGGCTTGAGCTCAGATGTATTTGAAGCCCAAATAAAAAATGCATCCCGTGAGTCTGCGATCGTTGTTTTAGTAAATTTTTTTTTCTTCGTTTCTGTGTTTATGAAGCATTTTCTGGCACTTGACTTTAAAATACTATGCATTACATGAATTAATATAAGGTTTTGCTTTTCTGGAAAAAAAAATAATTAAACCATTATATTGATACAAAAACATTGTCCTTTAAGTTAAATTTTTTAAAAGTGCAAGTAAGACTTATAATGAACACCATAGGATTTAGCGCATATATAAATTTTTCAAACACGGAATGAAAAATTCGCTCACCACATTTCAGTTCATAGATTCGCAGTTTTAAAAATATATATATATATATATATATATATATATATATATATATATATATATATATATATATATATATATATATATATATATATATATATATATATATATATATATATATATATGTATATTTAAAACTGCGATACTATGAACTGAAATGTGGTGAGCGACTTTCATCAAACCGTACCAATAATTTATCATATCCGTTTCGCAGCACATAGTCTAGCAAAACTCAATTCCGCCAGTTAGATGAATATCGTTATAAGCAGTTTTGACTAAACAACTGTATGGGTAATCAACAAACATGCAACAATCTCACAACACTTATATAGGGTGTTTTTTATTGAGGTATAGAACTTCGAATTGAAATAAAACACAAGAAAATCGTTTTAATGTCCATCAATTTGCCTTTATTGGAAGGATAATTTTATGCCATTAATGTTTAAATATGATTTCTGGCATGTGGCCGCCGCGGATGGCTCGAATAAAGCCAATTCTACAGGTCCAATTTTCAACCACTTTAAAGTTGATGGACAAAGCTCCAATTGCTGTGCACGGTGGCGAATCGATTCATTCGGGTCCTCTTCAACACTTTGCTCTACAGCGGCAATTGTTTCTTCGGTGCGCACTGTTCGAAGTCTCTGCGGATGCGTATTATCACATATAGTAAACGTAGTGCAAAAACGATCCATGGTTAACCGAATTAATTGCTCTGATGGACGATTATGTCGACCATAAAATGGTGAACTTCGCGAACTGAACCATTACTTTCGAAATAAATTTGCACGATTTGCAAGCGTTGTTCTTTTGTCAACCTGTTCATGATGAAATGGCAAACCAAACTAAATATTAATCACTTGACAGCTGACAAAATGGCCGCCAGTTAAAAAAGTGATGCCAACTTAAAGTTCTATACCCCAATAAAAAACACCCTTTACTTACTACAAGAAAAACGAAACTATAGTTTTACATATTTAATTACCTGAATTATCTTTGGTTTCTTCATACTTTTCAATAAGATGCAAGATATCGGGGTTTTTGCTTTGTTCCTTGCTCAACTTAATTAATGACGTGGAGAAGTTATCCTAATTTCAAAAAAGACAGTCTTCTTTTCCTGGGAAAAAATTTGAAAAATCCGATGTAATCTAAAATACTCATAATAAGAAAAATTGTTCTGTATTGCAAAATCGTATGTTTACAAGTTGATGACCAAATGGTTGCTTCAACGACGGCCACTCTTGCAATATTTCATAAAGCGAATGATTGCATTTTATGATTTTTTTCCTGAGAGCAAATGTTTCTTCCCATTTTTGCAAAACTTGCTTTTCCGGCTCAACATTAAATTTCAACCACGCAACATTGGTTTCACCTAAGAAATTTTAAAAATTAAGAAAAGTAGCCTTACTTTGCAACTAAAGGTATAGTTCAAACCATCAAAATTTCAGTGTTGTCTGTATTAAGTGCCGTTAACAATAAATAAAGTAAATTCCAAGTGCAACCTACCCACTTTTGTATTTCGCTTAAGGTAAACTAATACATATTTCGTATTCTTCTAGAGCGGAAACATCTCTTTGAAACTGGTTCCGCAATGTTTGTTTTATGATAAAGTAATTACGTTTATGAAACTGAAGAAAATCGGTTCAGATTTAGATATAGCTGCCACACAAATATGTCCAACCGGTTGCACGATTATAATTAACTATAGAAATCATATACTACATCCAACTTTGATGAAACTTTGCACAAGTGCAATTTTTGAGCTTTGGAGAAAATAGGTTTAGTATTTGACGGAGCTTCCAAAAAGGTGGCAAAACAATTTTACCAAAAAATGTAATTTTCTCACATTAGATTTAAAATCTGAGTAAATTATTTATTTTATTCCGTTTTAATTGGCTCAACGCACTTTCTTCTATAAATTTTTGTTCTACAAATTAAAAAAAAAACGACATTTGACAGGAAATTTGCACATATTATCCGCCAATAAGTAAGTTTATTTTTTTAATAGGATTTGAAATTTTAGCTTTGTCAAATTAAATAAGTCTTTTATCTTTATTGGTAACAGCCATACGTGTATATATTTTTATTTATTTTTTGTTAAATGCCGTCAAAAAGAACACATACAACAAAACAATACATACCTCCTTCTATTGTATTGGTCTGTTCATAGTTGAAGGTTTCTGAAAAATGCCTTCCTTTCTTAATTTGTATGAGGAATAAATTTGCTGTAAAGGCAACCATAAGGTTTTCTTCCTTTCTTGTGAATGTTATATATTTCCTAATTATAAATAATAATATTTTAAGAAATGCCCACTACAGAACATTTTTATATATAATACTTACTTTATTTTCTGTTGGAAAAAACTTGAAATACTTTCTGCTATTATTTCAAAATGTTTAGGAGAAGGCGTCATTGAAGTTTCGAGAAGGAATTCCGTAACACATCCCGAAATTCTTCGATACTTTTGGTTGAGCCTCGAATTATTTTTATAAATGTTTAGAACATTTTTCCCATTTAAGGTTCTTACTTAAACTTCTTCAATAGAAAACAAAAAAAAAATTGATTAAGAAAAGACGTTAAATTCGGCTAGGCCGAAGCATTTAAAATCTCCACCATGGACTGTTTCTAGTACAACAAATGCAGGATTTTTGGTTTTTGGGTCATGGGTCCATGTTTGACAGAACTTAATTTTTGGGGCCCAATGAACCATTGTTCTATTCAGTTCGTAAAGAAAATGTCAATGTTTTTTGAGAACCATATGTCTATTGTTGAATAGGACCGAAAGGGTAAGAAGGGCAGCCCATAGATAAGGGTTTTAAATTTAGAAACATTTTTAAAGTTCATGCAACAGACGGAAAAACTTACATATCCAATGGTGGAAATTATAAAAATATGCAAATAATGTTATGTTGTTGAACAAATAAATTATCGTGAGGACTGGATATCGAAGAATACTAATTTAATTCAAAGTGTGCAATCGTAACTAACGGTGAAAAAAAATTATTCTTATTAACCAGATAATCAAACACTATTGCATAATGTGAACTCCAAGTGTTGAAAAAAGATGAAATACTATCGCATCGAAATCCAATGAATAATTGGTAAAATTCAATGGAACAATATTTCCAATTATAGCACTTGGAGTTTGACCATGCAACTGGGTAAAATAATCTAGAAGATGAACAATTTTTCAGAATCCTGCGGTAGTGGTACTCGTATTTATTATGGAAATTTATTCTTATTAACCAGATAATCAAACACTATTGCATAATGTGAACTCCAAGTGTTGAAAAAAGATGAAATACTATCGCATCGAAATCCAATGAATAATTGGTAAAATTCAATGGAACAATATTTCCAATTATAGCACTTGGAGTTTGACCATGCAACTGGGTAAAATAATCTAGAAGATGAACAATTTTTCAGAATCCTGCGGTAGTGGTACTCGTATTTATTATGGAAATTTATTCTTATTAACCAGATAATCAAACACTATTGCATAATGTGAACTCCAAGTGTTGAAAAAAGATGAAATACTATCGCATCGAAATCCAATGAATAATTGGTAAAATTCAATGGAACAATATTTCCAATTATAGCACTTGGAGTTTGACCATGCAACTGGGTAAAATAAATCTTGCGGACTGGTATGGGCGAAAAGTGTAAAATATAAATACCTAACAAAATGATACCATTTAAAATGTTTAATGTAATAGTGGAAAAGTGCTAAGTCTTATCGCCTTGATTATCTTACGACATTTTAACAATGAGAACTCAAAATGTTGAAAAAAGATGAAATACTACTGCATCGAAATCCAATTAAGTTTTGGAATGATTCAATGGAACAATATTTCCAATTATAGCACTTGGAGTTTGCACATGAAACTAAATAATATGATCAGAGCGAAATTTTGAATGTATCCCTGCTTTTCTAGTGGTTATCCTTTACTTTAGTCAACAGAAACTTGCTGTAATCTCGGAACATCAGCAACCAAAGCCACCTTGGTAACGCCTGGGAAACTATGACATACGGACATATAACCAAGGTATGCGGATGTGATGACCTACATAATAGCGATTTATCAGGACCTAAGCTAATTCATAAACACCGACCAGAAGAAAGCTCGGGATACATTCAATTGACGAATCATCTTTCAAATACCTACCTTTCTAATACTGATTATTAACATATGGATATGAAAGAATAACATTAAATGTGATTAACTGAGAGAAAAATTATGCAAACAAGTGCAGAATCAGAAATTTTTGTAAAGAAAATGATTCTTCTAATCACCCTGATTATCTAACACCATTGCATAATGAGAACTCCAAGTGTTGAAAAAAGATGAAATACAATTACATCGAAATCCCATGAATATTGGGTAGAATTCAATGGAATTATATTTCCAATTATAGCACCTGGAGTTTGCATATGAAAATAGGTAAAATAAGCAAGGGGGCGAAAAAATTTGCAAAGTACAGCGAATCTGATATTGATTATACAGAAATCAAAATTAGCGAAGAGTTTAAAATACATTGCTGAATACAATTTCTTCTAATCACCCTGATTATCTTACACTATTGCATAATGAGAACTCCAAGTGTTGAAAAAAGATGAAATACAATTACATCATAGAATACAATGGAATTATATTTCCAATTATAGCACCTGGAGTTTGCATATGAAAATAGGTAAAATAAGCAAGGGGACGAAATATTTGTTTAAAATCCTAGAGATCCAATATTGATTATGCAAAAATAGATATGTATAGACAAAAAAGAACGTCCATCAATATTTTATATACAATGTTGGAATAATATCATTGTTAAAAACTGTATCATCTAATCGCCCTGATACATTACAACATTACCATAATGAGAACTCCAAGTGTTGAAAAAAGATGAAATACTATTGCATACTATTGTATGGAACAATATTTCCAATTATAGCACTTGGAGTTTGAACATGATAATACATAATATGATCAGAGCGAAATTTTGAATGTATCCCTGCTTTTCTAGTGGTTATCCTTTACTTTAGTCAACAGAGACTTGCTGTAATCTCGGAACATCAGCAACCAAAGCAACCTTAGTAACGCCTGGGAAACTATGACATACGGACATATAACTAAGGATTGCGGATGTGATGACCTAATAGCGATTTAACAGGATGCTGGACCTAAGTTAGTGGATAAGTACCGACCAGAGTAAAGCCCGGGCTACATTCAAGAGGCGAATAATCTTATATCACGTGTATTTTGATTGTATTTTGTATTTTATTAGGTTGTACTGAAAATGCTGATATTCAAAACAGTTAAGTATTCGAAACATCAAATGCAAGCAAGATAACATGCGTTTGATATTTCAGAAATCTGCTCAATTTTCAGTACATCCTTATTTGTTTGCAAATTAATTAGAGTAGATCGACTTTTTTAGACAACATGGAAAAGGTGTCACCGTTGACCATTAAGTTTTTCGTATGTATATTTCTAAAAACTGTCGCATTTTTGAACCCTTATGTGAACGAGGGAATTACTCGTAAATTCAAAAATGATTTTTGACTTAAGTTGTTGCAACAACGAAAATTCTTAAAAACAACAAAAAAAATCTGGTCAATAAACCAATAAAAAAACCGATCCACTCTAACGTACAAACAACATACACACACAATCACTTTTCACATATGTATACATACACTAAATTTTCACTTTAGGTCACTTTAATTAACTAAAAATTCACTACACTTACCTTAGATTTCTTCCTAGATACTCCCGAAACACCTATTGAGCCCAGGCCGCGCTTCTCTGCGACAAAAATCTGCAAAAATTGAAAGTTTAATCTCCTTTATAAACAAATTCTATCATTTTTTACTTACCCGTTGTTGTTACACCAAATTCGTTTGACAAATAATATTTTGTTTGTTTTTGTATGTATCACAAACCGAACAAAGCGAAATAAAAACACAACGCCTACTTCCTGCTTTTGAATTTCGTACTTCAATTTTCTCGTTGAGAATATTTTAGTTCATGTTTTCCTAGATTCAAGGAAATGTATGTACGAAGTATTGAATTTGAAATAATGAAGTTGTATTCGTAGTTGGTTCATTTCTTTTCGTTTAAGGAAATTTTTAATGTTTGAAAAAATATATTGAACTAAAGTCTATTATGGATTTTTCTCTACATTAAAAGAAAATTTCTTTCATTCTTATATATTTGAACTTAACTGTAGTGTGTGTTTTTTGCTCTTAGTATATATATGGAATACGGTTGAGTTAATTCGAAACATCCTTTCAGTATTTCTCTCCTCTGATCTATTACAATTTTCTGCACAGCTTAAAAAGAAGTTTCCCACACCTAACGAAGTATATTGTTTAGTATTAATAAAACTATTGTTTTAAACTAAGTAAATGTGTAGTACTGTCAAGAAGCGATTTGAACGACATGTTAGAATTATTTCATATTTTTTAGTAAATATTTCTTAAGTTGTTTTTATTTTATATGTAAAATTTTTTCAGTATTTTTTTCCTAAAATTTATGTCAGTTTTACTTAATGAACGAAAAAACTTATGCAGTTATAGTAAATATTTACTCTAGCAATGGAAATTACTTTTAGGAAAATTGCTTCTAAATTTCAAGTACATGCATTTTTACTTTGTCCTAAAAATAAGGAAAATTTTCTTGTACTGAATAAATTTTCCAACATACAAGTAAAATTGTACTACGTGGTAATAAAAACTATAAACTACATTTAAGTATGGATTGTACTAAAAAATGTATACCATATTTTTCTGAGTGTGCCATAAAGATATTTACACTAAAAGTATAATAAGAAATATAAGTATATTGTATTTGACATTATAAATACAGGAAGTCCACCGGGAAGGTATACTACTTTGTTTGGCTCCATTTTGGTAAACATTAGTCTTGACAGGTCATATTTTTGGCAGTCGTGAAGTAGAGACGTGGCAAATTTATTATGGAAAAATTGTCGATAAACCAATCGTTTAATCGTTAAAACATTTTATCGAAATCAATCATCGACTATGACGATGAGAAAGTAATGTGAAATTTTTGGGAGAAACAACATGCCAACAAAACGCACTATTTATCGTGTAGTGAATGATTTAAAAAAAAGAGGGTGTGTAGCTGATAGACGAGGCACATTTTTATTTGAATGGATATGCGAAAAAGAGAACAGTCGGTTCTGGGCAATGGTAAGCATTCAAATTATGCATCAGTCAATTTTGCAACCATTACAAGTGACAGTCTGGAGTGCAATTTAGTCAGGAGGAAACATTGGACCTTACTTCTATGAAAGTGCCAACGGCAACTGTCAATGGGGAGCGATATCGTGATATGATTGGAAACTTTTTTACGCCAGAACTCCATGCTTTGGGCTTGATTAACATGTGGTATCAACAAGACGGCGCCACATACAGCCAAGATTACAATGGAATTACTGTGAGACCTCTTTCCACAACAACTTATTTCAAGAAATGGTGATGTTGATTGGCCTCCACGGTCGACTGATTTGACTGCTCCTTCTATTTGTGGGGATATCTGAAAAGCAAGGTTTATGCAAACAAACCAGAAACGCTTAAGCAACACAAACAAAATATTCGTGATGAAATTAATGAAATACCGCGTGAAATATGTGAGAATGTTATGAAAAGTGTGATCAAAAGGGTTCGCATTTGTGAAGCTAACAGAGGCGGACGTTTAGCTGATATTGTTTTTCATACATAATTGCCGACATTAAATAAAACATATATCACTATAAGAAACATTCTCTTTCATTAAATCAAAAATTATAAACAAACAAAGTAATATACCTTCCCGGCGGACACCCTGTATTTCTGTTTGGTGCCTCTGAAACAACAAGTTCTTCCTTTTTAGTGCATTCATATGCACTTCAGTGTTTGTTTTTGTTGTTTTTCATATTTTTTTTTTGCAAAAAACGGTTTTTGCTTACACTTGTTGTAAATCTGAATTTGTGCACGCGGAACTAAAGTTTAATTAGTAAGTTAGAAACAATACAGACTAGGAGAAAAAATAACATGTATATTCGCGATCAACAACAGCATAAGACACATGAACCAAATATTCTTTTTCGGAAAAAGTAGAAAAAATAAATATAAGTATACACGTGTACCGTCGATTTTCATGTACACGTCAGAATTTTTTTATGTTTAAAGCTCCCTGGTGCAACACAGTGAAATGGATGCATATGTTTGTGAGGAAGAAAAAAGGAGTGAGTGATTAGAATATGAATAGAATAGTTTGTTAAAAATTGTGTGAAGAAAACTTGAAAAGTAAGGTTTACAACAGTAGTTCTCATTCGTTTGTGGAGAGCCCGGCCTTATAGAGTTCGGTTTTACTTTCAACAATTGCAGCAAGGCTTTCTGAAGAGGGTTGTCACGGACCCGAAATCATGATAAAAGTAGTGTGCAGCCACGTAATCAATGTCACTTTGCCATTTTGTTAAAAACTTGTATTCTATTTAAATATAGAAGCAAGAGGTCTTGAGCCGGTTTAATCCCTGTTCATTGTGTAAAAGCAACAGACCGAAATAAAACAAACGAGCTAAACAAAAAAAGATTTTTTTATTATTTTCTTAGTAGTAATATATTTTATGCGGTGACTTCAGAAACCCATTTTTTTACCGGTTAAGGCTTTGTTTCCGAAATGCTCATCGCTACAAGCTCCTAAATCATCAGGGAAAAAATCTAAATATTTATAAAGGAAATGGATCTTTAGCGACAATAAAATGCCGAAATCATTTCTGCAACCATATTTTTATAATTGGCAGCTCGTTTGTTACCAATAAACTGCTCAATAACTGCAACTGTGCCTTCAAGCACGTTGTTTGTAATTTGATACGATACCGAGCTTAAAGTGTTGTGGTGGCAAAATGATTTGAGATGGCTACACCATTGGGTTGGAAATCCACGCTTAACACCATTGAGTAAGCCGACCATTTTCAGATCGCAGCATATTTTCCAATTATGCTCTAATTGTGTAATTAAATAATTCGACCAGAAGTTCCCCTGAAGGGGCCTTCAGAAAATGCCGTGCATATTAAAGGCAGACATTGCATGCCATATTTCTCCGATCTCATATCGGTCTAGGATGCCTATCTAGGGCCATCCCGATTACGTTTGACCAGAAGTGTCCCCTTTTTTTAAATAACCAACACTCAGGGGATGCCCCCTATACATGCTGTGCATTGCGTTTGCGAGTGGAAAGTAATGGATCGGAGGGGGGAAAGAGGGAGTAATGATTATTGACGCTTGCCTTGAACTTCTGGATGTCGCAATTAGTGGGAAATACATTTGCCGAAAGTCGATTCCACATACGGACTGCACGAGCGAAAAACGAATTTGATCTGTAGTGTATAGTGCGGTCAACTGGCCAATCGATAACAAACGGGTGTGAATTCCTAGAAAGTCGCGTATCCCTGCCGAACATTCTCACGTCAGGAATAAGGCGACGGATGTCTGATGAACACGCACCATGAAAGTAACGATAGAACAGCGTCACGCAACCCACATTCCGACGATGCTCAAGGGAAACAATAGAGTTGGATACCCTACTGTCACCTATCAGCACCATCGCTCTCCTTTGAACACGGTCAAGTAGCTCCAAGGATGATTTTGGAGCACCTGCCCATATATGGGAGTTGTATTCCATCTTTGGCCTGATGTAAATTGTATAGATATTGAAAAGATCAGAAGGAGTGAAATATTTCTTGCAGCGCTTTAAAAAGCCTATGCACTTGAGTGCTTCTTTCGACACTTCGAATACATGTCTCGCCCAACGAGCGTCACATTGTATTTTCATGCCCAGAACATCGAGAGCTTCTGATTGTTCAATATCCGTACCATCGATAGAAATTGACGATATTGTTATTGTTTAGGTTTGAACGAAAGTGCCACCAAAGGGTCCTCCAAAAATGGCAGAAATTTAGTGCATTCCAGTATATGTGATATTTTGATCACAGGCAGAAACGATTTTGTTTTGATTCGATTTTTGCTTTTATCTTTTTTAAACTGTACGGTTGCTGTCTAGAGTATCTTTTTTTCGTGATTGCAATTGTTGAAGTCAATGACAATATTTATCAATATTCCAACCAATTTGACATTCCTTTTTCGAGTCCTTTTTTGCGACAGAGAATGCTAGTCAACTCTATGCACAAAAGCTGGCTTGACTTCCTTTTTCTGCGAAATTCTGAAAAAATAAATAAAATCTAAAAGTATTAAAGCGATCTCATACAATCGTTTCGATTTGAGTGAAAGGAAATATTCTCCAATAGACGGAATATTAAGAATATATTTTCGAAGTAACATATTTAGTCTTTAATTTTATTATTTAATACTAAAAGTACTAATATTATTAGATTAAAGTTCAGAAAGCGATAAGAGCTGTGAGCCGCTCAACAGAAAAATACATTTACAACTCAATCTTTATTGGACTTAAACACAAAAAACTCCAAAGTCTGGGTGAGACTAATACCATGTGGCACACTACCCACAGGGAAGTTGTGGCCTAGTGCAAGATTGCCCAAATTTCATGATCGGCAATCGCCTGATACAAAAAAATGATAGGATATAAACCGTAATATTTCATCGTTTACCTACCACAGATCTTTTATTGGTTTTATAAACCCAAAACGTATTCCTTAATTAAGCGCAAGAGGCAAGACATTCGGTCAATCGAGACTACTTATTTGGAATATGCCAGCCGCAGCAATAAATCGATGAAGACCTGTAAAGAATAAGCCAACAATTCTTAATGCATGCAGTGATCACCAATCTTACCCGAATTGTTCGTCCGTAATACCTTTTGGAGACTACCAGTGAAATTACTTAGATTTCACATTGTCAGATTTGTGTCCTGACTGAAAACACGACTGTCAGGACACAAATCTGACATAAAATTAAAAAATAATAATATGATGACACCAAAAACAGCACTTGTGGCCCACTGTGCAAGCGAAAAACACCAACCAGAGCTTAAGAGAGTGAGTGTGTTACAATGTGAAAGCCACTACAACAAACGATTAACACTCGAAATGCTGCACATTATGAGTACTCCAAATGAGCAGAGAATGAATTTTAAAATTGACGTTGATAATTCTGCTCAAAGCTATAGGAGTCTTATAAGAAAAACAAATAAAGAAAGAACAAAAAAAGTGCAACAAAGCAACGACGGTCAGTACATTTCTTAACAACAAGAAACTGAGTTACTCGCTACGGAGTTATTTTGTTTAATTTAGTTGTAAGTGTGGGCACAAATGTTTTTTGTTTTTACGTAATTTACATGTTAATTTGTCTTTGTATTTCCAATGAAATATCTTGTAGATTCCTGATGTTCTTCAAAGAAGAACGAAATATCGAATAAAGAGAAAAATATAACAAAAAATAATAACCTTGGCCTCGAGCTCGATATAATAATTATTTTGTAAAATTTAATATAAAGGCCGAATACACAAATTAAAATTACGTAATATTCAATGACACTTTTAAACTTGTGAGTACATCAAACCCTTAGTGGATAGTTTTCTGCCTTTACAAAGAATTTCGAGTTAATTTGATTTTTTGTGCTTAGAATCACGATCCCTGCTATTGAGTGAACCCTATCTTCATACTCAAAGCAAATTGCTACAGTGGTATGAACAATACAATACAACACGGACAGAATAGATGAACTTCTCTCAATAATACGCTCCAAAAAGTTCGATGTTCGGCCTGGATGGTCTTTTTAACAGAAATAATTAAAGTTTAAAATTAAGAACGGTTTCGCCTGGCTCTTATTACCACATTGGACTCGAAACTCTGTTAAAAAACTCGAGAAAGACTTTAAAATGATGTTAATGTCATTTTCATCGATGTTGGAATAGATGGGCTTCCACTATTCATAAGTTTGAATACTTCAACATTGAAATTAACGTGCTTTTAGTTGGTATTTATATTGGTAATCAAAAACCCAATGATATAGACAGCTACATACATGATTTCATTTACGAGATGCAAAGTTTGAAGCAAATGGAGCCATGTGGTATGAAAAAATCTCAAAGATGATATTAGAGCGTTTACTCGTATACGTGATACTCCGTTTGTTTTTAGCACTATTGCGCATAACGCGTTGATTGGTTGCATTAAATGCTATCAAACAGGCAGTAAGATCAATAAAAACGCTTTATCGCAAAGGCTTATAAATTTGTGTTCTTCCCAAGAAGTTTCAAAGTAAACCTCGTGGAATTGAAGATTTATCAAGATTAAAAGCCACTGAGTATCGGCAATTCCTTTTATACTATGGTCCAATCGTATTAAAAGAAATTCTTGATGATACTTATTATCACAAAATTTTAACTCTACAATTAGCTTATAGGCTCATTTCAACACCACGATATTTCAGAACAAATTTGGACACAGCTGCGGAACTTTTCTCGATTTTTCTGAAAAATTTTGAGAAAACAATTGGAAGCAAAAATTGGTCCTTTTAATTTTTAAATAACAAAAAATTAAAATGGACTTCAACTTATTATTTCATTTACATTTATTTTTTTGCTTGAATTAGATTTCTTTTTCTAAACGTTTAAGTTTTTGTTTTTTTTTATTTTTTTTAACAAAAATATACAAAACTACGAAGTAATTAACCTTGCCTTTAAAAAACTAAAGGTATTTAAATAAATAGTGACAAACTTATTAAATTAATTATCAAATGTCCAAAAATTATTTTTTTTTATTAGTATTATTTGAATATGTTTATTTATGTTATCTAAATATATTGATATTTAAATAATAAATTAAATCGAGTTCCTCAATTTCAATGATACGGCGTTTCTAAGATACAAATGCAAAACTCTATTTTCTCCTGCCTAATACATTTATCCATTGAATTAGGAGACCATAAAAAACTTATTCCTTTTTCATCCTTTGCTTCTTCTTAAAGATCTCATAAACATGCCTCTATTACTTCTATAATAGGGCCTTCTAGCGGGCCCCATTTTGCTTTTTCCAAAAGATCCCAAAGACATGCACACTTCGCTTCTGTAATAAGGAATGTTTCCAGGCCTACTATGAGAAAGCAAGAACAAAGCTGTTGATCATGTTAATTTGTTGGTGAACATGTGCGATGTTAGTCATAATTAGAAAACATGATGTAGTAGCCGAGAGCATGGCATATCACAAATTCTAAGGTCGTAGGATCGAAACCGGAGTCTGCTGTTCATCGAAAAAAAATTTAACTAGCTGGTAGCAAAATAAGTGTACATATTGTAGAAAAATTTGAATAAATGAAATATAAATAAACTTTGGAATACGTCGCATTTATTTTTTTGTGCCATTCTAAAAATGCTCGGTCTGCGGGCAAGCCTACTTCTGCAGGACTCCGACATGTCCTCTTTTTGCATTCCTTATAAAAAGCCTTGTGTTGAAGGCCTTCTGACGGGCCCATTCTTACAGCCGTTCCACGATGACTTCTTGAATAGGCGTGCTAAGAGACCAGAAACAGCAGGCCTCACTGTATACCTTCCTATGAAGGCCTGTTAGAACTCCAGCTAAGAGAAGGGCGATGTGCAGGCCTAACCGACTGTCTTTGGAGACATGGCAGAAGGTATGCAAAGCCCCTCTTTTTGCTGCTGGGTAATATCCACAATGATATTAATTCTTAAAAATCTAAGCTTAAATTTTCAACTTACTACTTTCCGTTTTACAGATACTTTTAAGGTTATATATCAAACTTTATTTTCCATCGTGCCACAAAATCACTACAAGTCGTCCCTTTATAACATTTTTTCAACACCATGTGTAGCTTAGTTGACACCAGCATAGACACATGAGAAAGGCCTTCATCATGATCATCGATTTGTTGGTAAGTTTCACAAAATCCATCATTTCTATATTTATGTAGGTAGGTTTGGACATACTCTGTTACAAAACTTGCATTGGTTTTTTTACTCTCTTTTGAGAAAGACCTTATAAGAGCGTATGTTTTGTAATTATCATCACCCAAGCTGTTGGCTAGACTACTTACATTCCACAATGTTCTCTTTCTCTCTTGTGATCTATCTCATAGTTTAGCACCCATAGAAAGTTTCTCAGTAAGTTTTTGCTTTCGTGTTCATATCAACTTTAGATACTTTCTTCTTTTTTCCAGTTATTTTTATTAACACACTGGAGTCTTATAAAGCAAACGTTAGCTCTACTTATTATATTTATTGAAGTATTTGTATTACAAATTAGTAATGTAATTGATATAATGAAGAACGATATTGATAATAACACAGTGTGACAGAGAAAAAATACCTGGGAAATGATATCATTTTTCTTGTAGATCTTGCTGAGTACAACAAGAAACCGGTTTTAAAATTTCCCAAACACCTCCAAAATCTGGATTTTACAGGTAAAACCGGTTTTTAGGATCTTCCGCACTTGTATGCCAGTAGCATGGCATTAGGCCGATTTTAAGTTTTTCGGCTGATTTGGAATGAAGAAACTGTGGCCTTTTGAATGGAGTATACACTTTTAAAATCAACCTGAAAAAATCTGTGAATTTTTCCTGTAAACTCATTTTTTTTAAAAAACTTTATAATTATTAACTTTGAATGCGTTTTATACAGAATTTTTCGAAAGGAACAGAACAATCTTTGAACTGAATAATAAACTGAATAATAAATACCACTCGGTGTCATTTTTAAAAATCCGTTAAAAGCTGATTGAGTTATTCAACTTTTATTAACACAATATTTTTTTGAAAAATACAATTATTGACAATACTACTTAGAAATGTTTGTTTGACCGTTTTTTTTTAATTGAACATCAGCAGTATCCCGTTTAAGTGACCAGCAATATTCGGAAATCATTTATTTTTTATCTTTCCTTCAAAACGTTTTTCCATTGTAATAATTTCTTCATGAAAGTGTTCGCCTTGTTCATCACTGAACTGGCCCAGGTTTTCTTGGAAGAAGTCTAGATGTGAACGTGAATTCGCGATTTAAGTTTGTCATAACGACAGAACACGGCTGAAATTCTTGGGTCGCGATTAAGGCAGCGGAATTTGGCGGAAGAAGATTTTTGTGTAGCTTTCTGCAGTAGAAGTGAAGTAACTTTCTGTAGATTTCAAGAAAGTTTTAAGACGGGTAAAAATGACAGTAATCTCATATATTGCACTGATGTACCCAAACTTTTTTCGACATTAAGTTACAATTATAAGGCAGACGAATGGCGACTTTTCATTGATTGTTCATGTAAAAGTACTTATTCAACAAACATATTGCTTTTTAATATATTTTCATTTTTTATATAAAATTTGTGATGCTACTTATATTTCTAGGCTTGAAAGCTGTTTTACTGCAAAACTAAAATCTGTTACCATCTACTCCGATCGCATGTGCGACACTTTCAAAAGAAACGTATGAAGTTATATACTGCGATTTGCCAACTCTGACTTGCATAAATGGAAAGTCGTCGCTGATTTAATTAAAGGTTTTGACAATTTTAGTTGGTATAAAAGGTGGTTATACAAAAAATCCATGTTATCTTTGTGAATAGGATAGTCGTGCACCAAATCGCTACGATCGGAAGGTATGGCCATCTCGTGACACATATGTAATAGTCAGGAAAAACGTTTTAAACGCCCCATTAGTTACAGCTGATAAGGTTATTCTGCCACACTGCATCTAAAGTTAAGATACATGAAACAATTTGTAAAAAAAACTTGATGTATACGGCGAAGCTTTTTTCTATCTTAGAGCGGTGTTTCCAAAATCAAGCGAAGCCAAAATTAAAGAAGGTATTAATTTCTTCACAGATCTACATATTTGTTATCGCATTAATTAGTTCTGTAGAATTTCAGGTATGTATATTGATTGGAATTCAAATTCTTAAAGTTATGAAAGATGAGAATTTTATTAACAAGCTCAGTTTCGCTTAAAAACGCTCATGGAAGAGTTTTGTTCCACTATGTGATAACTTTCTTGGTAATCACAGAAGCCACAACTATGGCGCGATTGTTGATGAATTTTTGAGTGCGTATGGTGAAATGGGCTGCAAAATGTCAATTAAAATTCATTTCCTCCATTCACATCTACACTTCCTCCCAGAAAACCTGGGCCAGTTCAGTGATGAACAAGGAGAATACTTTCATCAAGAAATAATTACAATAGAAAAACGTTTTGAAGGAAAAAATATGATTTCCAAACAATGCTGGTCACTTAAACGGGATACTGATGATGTTCACTTAAAAAGAAAAGGGCCAAACAAACATTTCTAAGTAGTATTGCCAATAATTGTATTTTTTCAAAAAATGTCGTTTTAATAAAAATTGAATAACTCAATTAGTTTCTAAGGGTTTTTTAAAAATGACACCGAATTGTATTCGTAAGAACTCTCTTTATTATTCAGTTCAAAAATTGTTCTGTTCCTTTTAAAAAATTCTGTGTAAAAACGCATTCAAAGTTAAAAAATTACAAAACTTTTTAAAACAAAGAGTTTACAGGAAAAATACACAGATTTTTTCAGTGTGATTTTAAAAGTGTATACACCATTCGAAAGGCCGCAGTTTCTTCTTTCTAAATCAGCCAAACTTAAAATCGGTTGATATTTATCCATGTTTCTGGCATATAAGTGCGTAAGATCCCAAAAGCCGTTTTTTTTTATCCGTAATTCCAGATTTTGGAGGTGTTTGGAAAATTTCAAAACCGGTTTCATGTTGTACTCAGCAAGATCTACAAGAAAAATAATATCACTTCCCAGGTATTTTGACTTCGTTCTTTTTTGTTACACTGTGTAATAGTAGTATAATATTATTTTCCCTACAAATACACAGTATAAAATTTTTCAGGTGATTGATCCCAAAAAGAACTTCCGCATCATTCGTTTGGTCAAGGTACATCAAATAATTAATTTAAAGTTAGTAAGTATCGTATAGGGGAATGTCACGTTTTAGGCTCTTTTGTTTATCATAACTCGAGAACCACAAGTCCGAATAAGCTTAAACAAATTTAAAAAAATTAAAAATGACAATTCCTTTAATCTGCTCATACAACAGTTTCGCAGTTATAAACAAATGTATGAAAAAAAATATTTTTTGCCTAAAAAATTAAAGTTTTTTTTTTAATTCCTATTACTTTCACGTAGTCACATAACCTACGAACAAAATGAGACATAGATCATGAAAATCGATTTACGCCTTTCGCTTTTATGCACAATTAAGTGAAGGTATGAATTTTAAAAATTTGCTCGAGATATGCACAAAATTCTTTGGAAAAAACTGATAACTTATTTTTATTAATTCTTTATTTTACATGAAAATAAACATTCCGATTCATATTACAGCTATTCTTACACAGAAAATATGAGATTTTTATATGTTATCTATGCATGGACAAAAAGCGAATCTTTCACAAATATGCTTTCGAACCATTGTAACCACCTATGTGCATGGGACGCATTGAAACAAGTCATCGAAGACGTTTTAGGAAAGAACCGTGTACATTTTCAATTATGGTCACTATCCATCCTCGTAGACGTTGACGCTTGTGGTTCTGATGACCTTATTTTCTTCGTAGGTTGTTCATACTCAGGTTCGGAGTCTGCATCATCATCCGAGATAGACATAATATTCAAGGGCATGTGTTGTTCAGTGTCCACAAATTTCAGTGTAATCTTCACCTTCGGTGCTTTCATCTTCAAACTGCATAATTTTGGAACTCCACCAACAAACCTCCGCAAGCAATGCATCCAATTTTTTGCCTTTGAATTGCTTTTCCATTGGCCTGGTCACCTGGTGGGACCTATCTCCTTGTTCGTCCGATTCCTGAGGTAATTGTGCCAAAAAGGCATCAAGTTGGAAATGCATGAAATGTAATTTTAACGTCATGGATACATTGATTTTTTCAAAATAATACAGCAATGCCACTCCTGTCTGTATGTATATATGTATATATTTCCTAAAACGCCTTCGATGACTTGTTTCAATGCGCCCCATGCACATAGGTGGTTATAATGGTTCGAAAGCATATTTGTGAAAGATTCGCTTTTGTTTCCCTGCATAGATAACACATTTGTGTAAGAATAGCTGTAATTTGTGTAAGAATAGCTGTAATATGAATCGGAATGTGGATTTTCATGCAAAATAGAGAATCAATAAAAAAGTCATCAGTTTTTTCCAAAGAATTTTGTGCATGTCTTGAGCAAATTTTTAAAATTCATACCTTCACTTAATTGAGCATAAAAGCGAAACGCGTAAATCGATTTTCATGATCTATGTCTCATTTTGTTCATAGGTTATGTGACTTTAAGTGAAAGCAATAGGACTTGACACTTATTACAGTTTTGTATTTTTATGAATTAAAAAAAACTTTAATTTTTTAGGGAAAAAATATTTTTTTCTTTACACATTTATTTAGCGAAACGTTGTATGAACAGGAATTGTAATTTTTAATTTTTTTAAATTTGTTTCAGCTTATTCGGACTAGTGGTTCTCGAGTTATGATAAACAAAGGAGCCTAAAACGTGACAAATTCCCCTATACGATACTAACTTTAAATTAATTATTAAATTATTATTTGATGTACCTCGATCAAACGAATGATGCAGAAGTTCTTCTTTTTGGGGCTTCTTTCACAAACAATTATCAGAAGTGAGTCCCGAAATCATGTGTTGTACTGTGATATGATATAAGAAAACAAATGAATACAAATCTAATGAAAACTGTTTAAATTTTTGAAATGCATTTGAATTGTGTCGGATTTTCTTCAGTTCCACTGAATTTAACAACATTTTTGAATCGATGTATATGTAGTTCTAGAAACATACTTAATGTATGCTAGATATAAGATAGTATTATCGACAATTTGTTAGCTTATTTTATGTTGTATTAAGGATAGTAGTATATTCAATAAAGAAATGAAGGCTCCCGCAGTCCTTAATTTCTCAGAAATTAAGAAAGTCATTTTAAACGTGTATCTCTATACCAAATATGGTCTTGTACATTACATTACAGAGTTTGGCGCCCAACGTGGGGCCCGAAAGAGGACGCTGTCTTTTTGGCTCTTACTAAATTTAGTTTTAAACACGCGTTTTTTATTTATTATTTTTTATTTTCATTTACACGCGAAGTTTTAAATCCGTTTAATTTTACGATTTTTATTAATGAATTTACAGCAGAACTTGACTGGAATTTTTGGCAATTTGATGAGAACGAATTGGCCAACCGGTGACATTTTCATTGATATTTTTCACTAATTTTAATCGGATTTAAAACCTCGTACTACTTTACGTATTTTTTTATTTTAGATATATCTTGGACTTAGAGATCAACCCCTTTCGTGCTGATTGGATTTTAGCGACCATTTTCCGACAGTTACCTAAGGTTTATGTAGACGTAATAAGATCGTACTTAAAGGGCCGATTCTGTAGAGTAAAATTAGAAGACGCTTATTCGAACCTGGTAAAAATAATATCTGGAGTTCCACAAGAAAGTATCCTGGGTCCAATATTATATCTCTTATACGCACATGATATACCTCAAACCACAAATTCAGCCATTGCAACGTTGCCATAAAACATGATGAAAGGCTAAGGGTCCACGTAAATCCGGAAGCAGTTAATCTAAATAATATAACAGGCTTACAAAGAAGATTAAAACGATTAAAACCACCTGACCTCATACTGTCGTACTTCGTCAATATAATTTGCAATAATATAAGTATATACATGAACTAATAATTATATACATATATATATATATATATATATATATATATATATATATATATATATATATATATATATATATATATATATATATATATATATATATATATATATATATATATATATATATATATATATATATATATATATATATATATATATATATATATATATATATATATATATATATATATATATATATATAAATGTCTGTATACATGTTCTTTTATTAGTATAAGTATCCGAATATACTTGAGTTGAAAGAAATTGCTTGTTAGTTTGAGTTGTTAACTAGTTGCAGTAAATAAACAAATAATTAAAAAAAAATTGTCCGACAGTAAAGAGTTGCAAACACCTAATCGTAGCGTCTTAAGTGCAAATCAGAATATCCCAAATCCAAATATGGACAGCTAAGTCACCACAAATGCCGTATGATTGAGGCAAATTTGGCACGTTTGATTCAAAACTTGAATATTATACCAAATGCCACACAAAATCCCAACTCGCAAGATTTTCATGCACAAAAAACCAAAACACATCAAGCTATGCATAACGTTAACGATATGAATGCAATTGGTCCACGAAATGCTCCACAGAATGCAAGTTGTCACCTTTTGAATTTATCGCCCAACGGCTTTACGAACTCTAATAGTAATGCTGCCACCAGTAGCATACGCTATGACAAAATAACGTCGATTATTCAAAGTTGGAACTTTAAATTTGATGGTTCCTCAGGTTTAAATGTCGAGGAATTTCTATGCCGGCTGAGATCACTAACGAACGACAATATTAATGGTGACTTTTCCGTGATCTGTAGAAATTTAAATACACTACTTACAGACAAGGCAAAAGAGTGGTTACTGAAGTTTCATAAGCAGACTTCTACTATCAGTTGGAATGAGTTCTGCGAAGCAATTCAAGGCCAGTATAAAGAATTTAAAAGCCCGTTCGACATAAGGAAAGAAGTTCGAAATCGTAGACAGATGCTTAACGAAAATTGTGATACCTATTTGATGCTTATAGATTACCTACCCCCATGACTATATGTGAGCTAACTGAGATTTTGTCAGGGAATCTTCGTTATGAAGTACGTCAAGAATTGTTATACGTTAAATTCAATTCAATTTCATATCATCGTAAATTGGTTCAGACACGAGAACATTTTTTGAACGACGACTTTATAAACCCAATTGTCCCAAATGCAGCTCTAGGAATATAAAGCAATCAAAAAAACGTAAGACCGATGGGTCTACAGAAGGTTTAAGTTCTAATGTAGTCCCAGATTTAAAAATTCTGAAAAAGCTCTCTTATCCCCAAAAAAGTACCAAATTTGACCCAAATTGCTTCAATAAAATTAAAACTGCAACCCCTATAATTATCCTATTGAAAGATAAAACACATTATAAACCAGAGATAAATACTTCCGGCATAATATTTCCTGAACTGCCTTACCACAAATAGTGGGAATTTTACATTAAAAAACGGAATGAATGAAATTATGTCGAAAGCTACTTATTTTTTCTATTGTATCAAATCCAAAGGACATTCTTTTTGGAACTCATGGCCTTCTGGACACTGGAGCAAAATCAGCTGCCTAGGTACCGATCCAATCAACTGAAAATATTCATAATCCCTTCTATTTCACAGCGATTGATCCTCGGTATTGACTTTTGGCGTATATTTGATTTAATTCCGAATACTCTGGGATCAGTACATTTACTAGCCGCTGCTGGTTTTACCGATAGCGTTTCAGATTTATGTACAATAAATCAGAATTGCAAGATAGGAAAACATCTAGAGCAATTAGATGCAGACAACTATTTTTCATAATCTGAACAAAAACGAATCCAATTGACATCTGTTATTAACTTTTTCCCCAACTTTGAAACCCAGGGTATAGGTAGAACTAGTATATCAAGAATTCAATAAAAAAAAAAGCGGTTCTACCCTGTATCACACCTGCTGTGGAAAAATTGAAATTTAGGGAAATTGAAAGAAAATTAAAACTAGGAGTAATTAAGCTACCCACTTCAGCTTTGAGATCTCCGATGATGGTGGTAAAACGTTATTTTTAGAATGTTCATACATGACTTAGAGCGGTTAGCTTCAATTATTTTTTTTTAAATTAATAAAGTAGTCTGTAATAATAATACATCTAATGGGAAAATAGTTTACAAAGGGAACGACGCGAACCTCCCACCCTAATGCTGCTAGCGTAATTAAGGTTCCCGCAGTCCTAAATCTCTCTAAATTTCAAAGAGTTAAGAAAGTCATTTTAAACTTCTATCCCTATCCAAATATGGTATTGTACAATACGCCTGATGAGTATTTAGCTCATACTAGTTTTAAAAGTGGACTATATATACAATATTCTTATCAAGCAAACACTTTCTAAGGCAGCGGTCAAAAGTTATTATATGAGGGCTGTTGCACTTATTACTAGCTATTATGGCCCTGTGCATTTATAAGATTGTGCATTCAGTGGATTGTGGGTTCATCACTTGTGTCTAAGAATAGAATTTAACTGCAGGCTGACAAACAATTCGATGTTTATTATCACAATTGAAAAAATTTGTCATGTAGATTAGTGCTACCTCGATCACGAGCGGTTGTTTTTTTTTTAAATCAGCTGCAACTATATTCCACTGCTGAATGCGCGATGCAAAGAGTTCCGCTGTTCTACTCGACAATTTTCCGTCTCGTACAAGGTCGTTGAAGTCGACTTGTGTTACTAAATGCCGAACTGCAGTCCCAAGTTCACTGGGTGTTGGTACAAATTCCGATACTTCAGGACTCTCGCATCCGATGCAGCAAATGTTGATAGCTCTGTGGGTACTCTTGAACCTCTTTCGTTTATATCCGGAACAACATAAAAATCGTCATTGAAGCCGCTATACGTTTTTCTGGTGAGTACAGAACCGCTAAAATACTCGATACTTCATATGCGTAGTAAATTTTGTTGCGGCAAAAGTTTTGAGTGTGAGTAAAAGTTACGCAAACGTACATTTACATTGCAGTGCTCCATACGTGATAGCGAAATTGTTGGTACAGCGTACTTTATTGTATTGAACGGATAGCAGTCTTGAGTATTTTTTTCGTAATATTTTTCAAATTTTTACTTGGTGCGAATAAGCCAAAAGCGTAACAAAAGTTATTTCGGGTCGGGCATGTATTTTTTCTCAGATTGAAAATATAGAAATACGTTTTCTCACAACAGAACTTTAAACATTTGTGCAATGCGATGTTTCATCTGTCATATAAGTTGAAAGTGTTGTAAAAGTAATAAACAGTTTAGTGTTAGAAAGTTACAATTGTTTTTGTATGTGGTCAATCGAATGCGAGAAACGATTAAGTAATGCAGATATGTCAAAGTGAAAATCATGTAATGGTTCCAGAAGTAGTTCAAGAAGCTGGCGATAGGATGATTTTACGTCAATCTAATAGAAAACGGACAGCTCCAAAGAAACTTTAAGAATAGCCAATCCTTAATAAAATGTTCAATATTAATAAATGTTTTTCATAGACTTACTAACCTATATTAATTAACTGTCTTAAAAATCTATGTTTTGAAGTACAAATTAAAGGAGGAGAGAAGTGTTATAAAGAAATGTAATGTACTAGTATTCTAAATAGTATTAGTGTTCTCACATATTGCTGTTATGTCAAACCGTACATCATGTGTCAAAATGTAATATGCATACACATATAACGAGGGCATATCAATATTTCCTAGACTTTTCAAATAAAACACAGTTTTATTTGCAAAAACTAATTATTTTTCAACATAATCTCCTTTTAGCTCAATGTCCAACGTTTCTCCAATATTTGTATCCCTTGCAATAAATACGTGTGCCGTGTACCTTGATGAAAAAATAATATTTTTCTTTGCCATATGGGGTCGTTTTTTTAAATCCTTGTTAAATCGGTCCAATAAGTTGGCATAATATTTTCCGTTTATTGGTTTACCCTTTTGAAGGTACTCGATGTGGATTATACCTCGTGCATCCCATAAAACTGTTGCCATCTTACTGACCGACAAAGTCACTTTGGCCTTCTTCGGAGAAAGTTCACCCGGAGAAACCCATTGTTTATCATTGTAAATGACGGAACTCTCTTAAAATTTGACAGTAGTCTATTAACAGATGGTACTTGATTGCAGCAGTGTTTATTTTATATAACTACGAGGGATGTTGGAAAAGTTATGGAATTATTGATATGCCCTCGTATTTTGCATATTTTTGATATGTACTCCAATTTATTATATTTGAACTATGAGACGCCTAAATACCAAATTTGGTTCCAATCTTAAGAAAAATTAAGAAATATTCAAAAATCCCACGTCTATTTATAACTTCTGGACGGTGTTGGGTCTATTCTATTTTTTATACGGCAAATGTTTCCAACTACCAAAAATATTTGAGTTAGACCCGCCTTTAAGTATACCAAGCGACGTATAATCAACAGCTGATTTCATATAACGAAGCTTGTAATTAACTACAGATCGCAATTGTTGTCAGATTTTAAGAAATTTGACAGTAGTGTTTTGATCCAATGATTTGCCAGAAGTGTTTTGACCCAAGTTTTGACCCATTCAATATTAATCAAATTTTGAACTCGTTTGTTGTTTGGACTAAGGACGGATTAAAGAAAATCGGTTTATATTTTGATGTAGCTCCCGTACGTATATGGTATCTGATTTATACCTTTAGCTCTAGAAGCAGCATAGTACACCAATCTTGGTGGAATTTGGCACACGTTTGTTTTTTGGACTAAGGGCGGACTGGAGTTGTAAAAATCGACTATAGACTAATCGACTTTTGGCTAAAAAATGCTGAAAAATGAAGTCGACTATTTATGTTTAAAAAGTCAACATTATCAAATTTTTGATGTCGACTTTTTTGTTTTCCCTGTGCGAATTCATAATTAATTTCCTGCCCTATCCTTAATGTTCATGCCAAATCCGTCGAATAGTTCCTATAATCGTGGTTTACACCGCCTGGCCACCTTAAAATGCTTTCGTCAACTTTATCTACGATTTTGCCTCATACCTTATACACGAACACACGTTTTGGTGTGTGTAAGCTGGCTTTAGTTCTAAAGATTGCTGCAAGCTGGCTTATGTATTCTCTCCCTCGCCTTAACATTACTAACTTTGTAATAAACAAATCACTTGGTATCCAAATTCCATATGTGACGCCGCATAGAGAAAGGGACCTAAGGGTAAAAAAAATCAAGTTTAATTTTTTTCTTTTTTTTGATGTGGACAACATCTGAGCAACGAATGAGACCGATCCCATGCCCAAAAGTGTTCCCTCCCAGAGATATGCGCGTTTTATGAAAGTGAAGTCGACGATTCTAAGCGCAAATAGAAAGGGACCCAATCTTTAAAATGGCTCTCCTGAACAAAACTGGTTTTTAACCTTAGGTCCCTTTTCATTTTGAGCGTCACATATGATTCAGTTTCTATTGGTAAGACTCCGCAAAAATTGTTCTTTTTCAATAAAGAAAAGAAATATCCAATTTCTGTCAACAAAATTCTAATTTGTTGTCTTTCTTTTTCTCCCTCTCGGCAAACAATCTTGTGAGCAATATTTTCAAATCCTTGACAATATTTTCGGCTCACAGCATGCTCAACACAAATGCTTTTTCGCTGCAGAATAATCCCCAAAAAGATATGGCATTTATCCCCATCAGCTAATTTTTTTGCAATTTCATTGGTCCTACACGAACCGAGATTTCTACAATTCTACAAGGAGGCCTACCATTCCACATAATCCTCAAATTACATCATTCTCACAATCAGAAATTCATCCAATCCAGAAAATAAAAGATTGTGTTTTGTTTAAACTCTTTGAATGAAACGATAGTGCATTTTGTGCTACAATCTGTTGCAATTCAAAAAATTAATTCAGGTTCCTTGTAAATAAATAATTGTGTTTTGCCGCCGGCAAAACAACATATGTCACAAACCCATTGCACAGTGTGGTGGAGTGACGCTATCGGTCCTTAAATTAATTGCAGTGTCCGGTGAATTTGTTGGATATGGTTTCCTTTTATTAAAAAATTCAATAATTCTACCTAAGTATAAATAAAATAAACCTCTACGTGACGTTTTCTAGCAATTGGTAAAAGTGTTCGAAAAATTGTTCATATTGGAGAAAATTAATTGTTCCATAAATTTAATTTTTTTTCCCTTCTTTTGGTCCGGAGCAGTGTATTCATTTATTTATTCCTCCTCTTCACGTTGTGTTGATTTGTAAAAGAGATCGTATTTCTATTCCCTTCCATCAAGACCATAGATAGCTTATTTTATGTTGTATTAAGGATAGTAGTATATTCAATAAAGAAATGAAGGCTCCCGCAGTCCTTAATTTCTCAGAAATTAAGAAAGTCATTTTAAACGTGTATCTCTATACCAAATATGGTCTTGTACATTACATTACAGAGTTTGGCGCCCAACGTGGGGCCCGAAAGAGGACGCTGTCTTTTTGGCTCTTACTAAATTTAGTTTTAAACACGCGTTTTTTATTTATTATTTTTTATTTTCATTTACACGCGAAGTTTTAAATCCGTTTAATTTTACGATTTTTATTAATGAATTTACAGCAGAACTTGACTGGAATTTTTGGCAATTTGATGAGAACGAATTGGCCAACCGGTGACATTTTCATTGATATTTTTCACTAATTTTAATCGGATTTAAAACCTCGTACTACTTTACGTATTTTTTTATTTTAGATATATCTTGGACTTAGAGATCAACCCCTTTCGTGCTGATTGGATTTTAGCGACCATTTTCCGACAGTTACCTAAGGTTTATGTAGACGTAATAAGATCGTACTTAAATGGCCGATTCTGTAGAGTAAAATTAGAAGACGCTTATTCGAACCTGGTAAAAATAATATCTGGAGTTCCACAAGAAAGTATCCTGGGTCCAATATTATATCTCTTATACGCACATGATATACCTCAAACCACAAATTCAGCCATTGCAACGTTGCCATAAAACATGATGAAAGGCTAAGGGTCCACGTAAATCCGGAAGCAGTTAATCTAAATAATATAACAGGCTTACAAAGAAGATTAAAACGATTAAAACCACCTGACCTCATACTGTCGTACTTCGTCAATATAATTTGCAATAATATAAGTATATACATGAACTAATAATTATATACATATATATATATATATAAATGTCTGTATACATGTTCTTTTATTAGTATAAGTATCCGAATATACTTGAGTTGAAAGAAATTGCTTGTTAGTTTGAGTTGTTAACTAGTTGCAGTAAATAAACAAATAATTAAAAAAAAATTGTCCGACAGTAAAGAGTTGCAAACACCTAATCGTAGCGTCTTAAGTGCAAATCAGAATATCCCAAATCCAAATATGGACAGCTAAGTCACCACAAATGCCGTATGATTGAGGCAAATTTGGCACGTTTGATTCAAAACTTGAATATTATACCAAATGCCACACAAAATCCCAACTCGCAAGATTTTCATGCACAAAAAACCAAAACACATCAAGCTATGCATAACGTTAACGATATGAATGCAATTGGTCCACGAAATGCTCCACAGAATGCAAGTTGTCACCTTTTGAATTTATCGCCCAACGGCTTTACGAACTCTAATAGTAATGCTGCCACCAGTAGCATACGCTATGACAAAATAACGTCGATTATTCAAAGTTGGAACTTTAAATTTGATGGTTCCTCAGGTTTAAATGTCGAGGAATTTCTATGCCGGCTGAGATCACTAACGAACGACAATATTAATGGTGACTTTTCCGTGATCTGTAGAAATTTAAATACACTACTTACAGACAAGGCAAAAGAGTGGTTACTGAAGTTTCATAAGCAGACTTCTACTATCAGTTGGAATGAGTTCTGCGAAGCAATTCAAGGCCAGTATAAAGAATTTAAAAGCCCGTTCGACATAAGGAAAGAAGTTCGAAATCGTAGACAGATGCTTAACGAAAATTGTGATACCTATTTGATGCTTATAGATTACCTACCCCCATGACTATATGTGAGCTAACTGAGATTTTGTCAGGGAATCTTCGTTATGAAGTACGTCAAGAATTGTTATACGTTAAATTCAATTCAATTTCATATCATCGTAAATTGGTTCAGACACGAGAACATTTTTTGAACGACGACTTTATAAACCCAATTGTCCCAAATGCAGCTCTAGGAATATAAAGCAATCAAAAAAACGTAAGACCGATGGGTCTACAGAAGGTTTAAGTTCTAATGTAGTCCCAGATTTAAAAATTCTGAAAAAGCTCTCTTATCCCCAAAAAAGTACCAAATTTGACCCAAATTGCTTCAATAAAATTAAAACTGCAACCCCTATAATTATCCTATTGAAAGATAAAACACATTATAAACCAGAGATAAATACTTCCGGCATAATATTTCCTGAACTGCCTTACCACAAATAGTGGGAATTTTACATTAAAAAACGGAATGAATGAAATTATGTCGAAAGCTACTTATTTTTTCTATTGTATCAAATCCAAAGGACATTCTTTTTGGAACTCATGGCCTTCTGGACACTGGAGCAAAATCAGCTGCCTAGGTACCGATCCAATCAACTGAAAATATTCATAATCCCTTCTATTTCACAGCGATTGATCCTCGGTATTGACTTTTGGCGTTTATTTGATTTAATTCCGAATACTCTGGGATCAGTACATTTACTAGCCGCTGCTGGTTTTACCGATAGCGTTTCAGATTTATGTACAATAAATCAGAATTGCAAGATAGGAAAACATCTAGAGCAATTAGATGCAGACAACTATTTTTCATAATCTGAACAAAAACGAATCCAATTGACATCTGTTATTAACTTTTTCCCCAACTTTGAAACCCAGGGTATAGGTAGAACTAGTATATCAAGAATTCAATAAAAAAAAAGCGGTTCTACCCTGTATCACACCTGCTGTGGAAAAATTGAAATTTAGGGAAATTGAAAGAAAGTTAAAACTAGGAGTAATTAAGCTACCCACTTCAGCTTTGAGATCTCCGATGATGGTGGTAAAACGTTATTTTTAGAATGTTCATACATGACTTAGAGCGGTTAGCTTCAATTATTTTTTTTTAAATTAATAAAGTAGTCTGTAATAATAATACATCTAATGGGAAAATAGTTTACAAAGGGAACGACGCGAACCTCCCACCCTAATTCTGCTAGCGTAATTAAGGTTCCCGCAGTCCTAAATCTCTCTAAATTTCAAAGAGTTAAGAAAGTCATTTTAAACTTCTATCCCTATCCAAATATGGTATTGTACAATACGCCTGATGAGTATTTAGCTCATACTAGTTTTAAAAGTGTTCGCTTTGGACTATATATACAATATTCTTATCAAGCAAACACTTTCTAAGGCAGCGGTCAAAAGTTATTATGTGAGGGCTGTTGCACTTATTACTAGCTATTATGGCCCTGTGCATTTATAAGATTGTGCATTCAGTGGATTGTGGGTTCATCACTTGTGTCTAAGAATAGAATTTAACTGCAGGCTGACAAACAATTCGATGTTTATTATCACAATTGAAAAAATTTGTCATGTAGATTAGTGCTACCTCGATCACGAGCGGTTGTTTTTTTTTAAATCAGCTGCAACTATATTCCACTGCTGAATGCGCGATGCAAAGAGTTCCGCTGTTCTACTCGACAATTTTCCGTCTCGTACAAGGTCGTTGAAGTCGACTTGTGTTACTAAATGCCAAACTGCAGTCCCAAGTTCACTGGGTGTTGGTACAAATTCCGATACTTCAGGACTCTCGCATCCGATGCAGCAAATGTTGATAGCTCTGTGGGTACTCTTGAACCTCTTTCGTTTATATCCGGAACAACATAAAAATCGTCATTGAAGCCGCTATACGTTTTTCTGGTGAGTACAGAACCGCTAAAATACTCGATACTTCATATGCGTAGTAAATTTTGTTGCGGCAAAAGTTTTGAGTGTGAGTAAAAGTTACGCAAACGTACATTTACATTGCAGTGCTCCATACGTGATAGCGAAATTGTTGGTACAGCGTACTTTATTGTATTGAACGGATAGCAGTCTTGAGTATTTTTTTCGTAATATTTTTCAAATTTTTACTTGGTGCGAATAAGCCAAAAGCGTAACAAAAGTTATTTCGGGTCGGGCATGTATTTTTTCTCAGATTGAAAATATAGAAATACGTTTTCTCACAACAGAACTTTAAACATTTGTGCAATGCGATGTTTCATCTGTCATATAAGTTGAAAGTGTTGTAAAAGTAATAAACAGTTTAGTGTTAGAAAGTTACAATTGTTTTTGTATGTGGTCAATCGAATGCGAGAAACGATTAAGTAATGCAGATATGTCAAAGTGAAAATCATGTAATGGTTCCAGAAGTAGTTCAAGAAGCTGGCGATAGGATGATTTTACGTCAATCTAATAGAAAACGGACAGCTCCAAAGAAACTTTAAGAATAGCCAATCCTTAATAAAATGTTCAATATTAATAAATGTTTTTCATAGACTTACTAACCTATATTAATTAACTGTCTTAAAAATCTATGTTTTGAAGTACAAATTAAAGGAGGAGAGAAGTGTTATAAAGAAATGTAATGTACTAGTATTCTAAATAGTATTAGTGTTCTCACATATTGCTGTTATGTCAAACCGTACATCATGTGTCAAAATGTAATATGCATACACATATAACGAGGGCATATCAATATTTCCTAGACTTTTCAAATAAAACACAGTTTTATTTGCAAAAACTAATTATTTTTCAACATAATCTCCTTTTAGCTCAATGTCCAACGTTTCTCCAATATTTGTATCCCTTGCAATAAATACGTGTGCCGTGTACCTTGATGAAAAAATAATATTTTTCTTTGCCATATGGGGTCGTTTTTTTAAATCCTTGTTAAATCGGTCCAATAAGTTGGCATAATATTTTCCGTTTATTGGTTTACCCTTTTGAAGGTACTCGATGTGGATTATACCTCGTGCATCCCATAAAACTGTTGCCATCTTACTGACCGACAAAGTCACTTTGGCCTTCTTCGGAGAAAGTTCACCCGGAGAAACCCATTGTTTATCATTGTAAATGACGGAACTCTCTTAAAATTTGACAGTAGTCTATTAACAGATGGTACTTGATTGCAGCAGTGTTTATTTTATATAACTACGAGGGATGTTGGAAAAGTTATGGAATTATTGATATGCCCTCGTATTTTGCATATTTTTGATATGTACTCCAATTTATTATATTTGAACTATGAGACGCCTAAATACCAAATTTGGTTCCAATCTTAAGAAAAATTAAGAAATATTCAAAAATCCCACGTCTATTTATAACTTCTGGACGGTGTTGGGTCTATTCTATTTTTTATACGGCAAATGTTTCCAACTACCAAAAATATTTGAGTTAGACCCGCCTTTAAGTATACCAAGCGACGTATAATCAACAGCTGATTTCATATAACGATGTTTTTCTGTCCGTTCGTCCATCTGAAGCTTGTAATTAACTACAGATCGCAATTGTTGTCAGATTTTAAGAAATTTGACAGTAGTGTTTTGATCCAATGATTTGCCAGAAGTGTTTTGACCCAAGTTTTGACCCATTCAATATTAATCAAATTTTGAACTCGTTTGTTGTTTGGACTAAGGACGGATTAAAGAAAATCGGTTTATATTTTGATGTAGCTCCCGTACGTATATGGTATCTGATTTATACCTTTAGCTCTAGAAGCAGCATAGTACACCAATCTTGGTGGAATTTGGCACACGTTTGTTTTTTGGACTAAGGGCGGACTGGAGTTGTAAAAATCGACTATAGACTAATCGACTTTTGGCTAAAAAATGCTGAAAAATGAAGTCGACTATTTATGTTTAAAAAGTCAACATTATCAAATTTTTGATGTCGACTTTTTTGTTTTCCCTGTGCGAATTCATAATTAATTTCCTGCCCTATCCTTAATGTTCATGCCAAATCCGTCGAATAGTTCCTATAATCGTGGTTTACACCGCCTGGCCACCTTAAAATGCTTTCGTCAACTTTATCTACGATTTTGCCTCATACCTTATACACGAACACACGTTTTGGTGTGTGTAAGCTGGCTTTAGTTCTAAAGATTGCTGCAAGCTGGCTTATGTATTCTCTCCCTCGCCTTAACATTACTAACTTTGTAATAAACAAATCACTTGGTATCCAAATTCCATATGTGACGCCGCATAGAGAAAGGGACCTAAGGGTAAAAAAAATCAAGTTTAATTTTTTTCTTTTTTTTGATGTGGACAACATCTGAGCAACGAATGAGACCGATCCCATGCCCAAAAGTGTTCCCTCCCAGAGATATGCGCGTTTTATGAAAGTGAATTCGACGATTCTAAGCGCAAATAGAAAGGGACCCAATCTTTAAAATGGCTCTCCTGAACAAAACTGGTTTTTAACCTTAGGTCCCTTTTCATTTTGAGCGTCACATATGATTCAGTTTCTATTGGTAAGACTCCGCAAAAATTGTTCTTTTTCAATAAAGAAAAGAAATATCCAATTTCTGTCAACAAAATTCTAATTTGTTGTCTTTCTTTTTCTCCCTCTCGGCAAACAATCTTGTGAGCAATATTTTCAAATCCTTGACAATATTTTCGGCTCACAGCATGCTCAACACAAATGCTTTTTCGCTGCAGAATAATCCCCAAAAAGATATGGCATTTATCCCCATCAGCTAATTTTTTGCAATTTCATTGGTCCTACACGAACCGAGATTTCTACAATTCTACAAGGAGGCCTACCATTCCACATAATCCTCAAATTACATCATTCTCACAATCAGAAATTCATCCAATCCAGAAAATAAAAGATTGTGTTTTGTTTAAACTCTTTGAATGAAACGATAGTGCATTTTGTGCTACAATCTGTTGCAATTCAAAAAATTAATTCAGGTTCCTTGTAAATAAATAATTGTGTTTTGCCGCCGGCAAAACAACATATGTCACAAACCCATTGCACAGTGTGGTGGAGTGACGCTATCGGTCCTTAAATTAATTGCAGTGTCCGGTGAATTTGTTGGATATGGTTTCCTTTTATTAAAAAATTCAATAATTCTACCTAAGTATAAATAAAATAAACCTCTACGTGACGTTTTCTAGCAATTGGTAAAAGTGTTCGAAAAATTGTTCATATTGGAGAAAATTAATTGTTCCATAAATTTAATTTTTTTTCCCTTCTTTTGGTCCGGAGCAGTGTATTCATTTATTTATTCCTCCTCTTCACGTTGTGTTGATTTGTAAAAGAGATCGTATTTCTATTCCCTTCCATCAAGACCATAGATAATATCTCTATTCGCGCTATTTAATTCTCCTCATTAACATTCGCACATACAAACAACACAAATTCATTTTTTCGATTTCTATTTTATCATCCACCACCGCTTTAGTGCACTGACATACATACACACATACTATTTTTGTCCGCACGTTGCTTTTTCGTGGCGCTAAAAAAAATATTAAGAGCATATTTGTGAGTTCTTTGTTTATACTCGGATTGAATGTACGTGCACCCTACAGTCCGGTCATTCGTTTATGTGATCGTTTCGTCGAGTTCGATGCGGACATTAGCGGGAACGAACTTCCGCTTTTTTCTACCCATACTGTCTAAATACATAGGGAAGAGCTTAAGTCTAACTGGTCCGAAATACAATTGACCTTCCAAAAATATCTGTATGACCAAGACAACGAAGATGAAGAAGATTACGATAAGGGGAAAACGAAAGGAGGAAAAACTTCATTAACGGAGACACTTCACACAATGTATTAAAATACGTATGTGATATACTGCAAGTGCTTGGCGAAGCTGTCTTAGCTCCCTGAGGAGTTTCGGATCCAATCCCCTGCAAAAGAGAGTACTCCCACCCCTAAATCTGATTTAGACAGTTTTCCAGGTCATTCCTTCAACCTTCCGCCGTGTGATAGCGAGGTTTTCAAGGGTGACTATATGTCATGGTCGATATTTCGAGACATGTTCACGGCAGTCTACACCAAGAACTCCCGTCTCAGTCCAAGGTGAAGCACGCGACATTGTCCAAAAACGTGCTTTGACGAATCAGGGCTTTCAATTGGCTTGGAAAAGTCTTTGAGGTCGGTTCGAGAATAAGAGAATTCTTGTGAATAGACAATTAAGACTTATTTAATCTTTCTTATATCCAATCTGAATCAGGACAGGCTTCAGCGGCATATAAATTCGTGTACATCCCCGTTTAAATTATTTGATATCGATGTTGGAATCCGATTTTTGTTTTCTTGTGCTCCAACCGGCTACCGTAGTCGCGTTGACATGACGGGAGCAAAGTTTAACTAACAAAACTTCAATTCCGAAGTGGTCAGACTTGGACTCTTTCCTCACAAATCGGTATCGAACATTGGCGTCAGTATCTGAAATACGGAGCAAGCCTAAGTCTTCCAATCGCAAAGACAAAAATTCCGAAGCAAATTCCAAGCCTTCCAAAAGGTTTAGTTCATTCCAGAACAACATTTCCGCGCCAAGCTGTCCTCTGTGTCCGAAGGATTCGCATATTATTCGTAAGTGTCTAAAGTTCCTGAATATGGACTATAATAAGCGACTTTCGGCGACTTTGTCTTAATTTATTTTTCCAAATCGGATAGCGTAAGCAATTGTTCAAGTAGAAATAATTGTTTCGATTGCAATACGCGGCATAATACCCTGCTCCATAGAAGTTCTGGCAACTCCAGTCGCAATAATACGTTTCTTCCGCCGTCCAGTACATTCATCAATTCTAGTTTGAATCCAAATTCGATTCAGGATCTGAGGGAACATTTATTTCAGAGCGGTTGTGTAACGTTCTTAAACTTCCATTCAAGTGAACGAGTGCCCGTATTTCTGGCCTAAACAATTAGATTTCCGCGACTGTTCAAAAAGAGTGTACATTCGTTTTATGCTCACGATTAGATGAAAAGCTTTGTCAGACAATCTACCTTCGCATACAGTGGAGGCTTCTAAATTTTCAGCACTTTCCAATTTCCAGCTGGCACTTTTATACAAGTTCCAAGATAGACATTCTTATTGGAGGGCATGTCATACCTTCTATTATCCTATCAGGTATACATCGAGGGGTCTGTAGATCTTTAATGGCCCAAGAGACCATGACCAGTTGCACTTTGTTATGCTTCAGCTCTTACTACTGTGGCAAATTTCTGTCAAAACTCATTAGATAGAGAGATTTCACGTTTCTAGGAGGTGGAGAATCTTCCAAGGAAGATTTTTGCTTCAGCGTCTGATAAATTTTGCGAAGATTTATTTTTAAAGACTACAACAAGGAAGGAACATTGTTCGACTTCCATTTAAAGAGGAGTTCCCGAATGAACCTAATATTGGTCAATCCTGAACGAGTGCCATGGCGCAATTTCTTCGCAATTAAGCTCGTCTCCTTAGAGATCCTGTTTCCAAAAGAGAGTATGATAATGTTGTTATGGAATATCAAGATGTTCCCAATACATTCCCCGTGTTTTAGTAAAAATCCTCTGCATTATTACTTACCCCACCATAAAATATGATTATTGATTTTATTACTGAGGTGTGGCGCGCTTTATACTATGGTAGGAGGCCAGTGTTAGCGACATGCTGCGCGTCGCGGCAGTCAGCTGTAGTGGTGTGCAAAAAAGAGCAGACTGTTCTTTTTTCACTGTGATTGCAAAATCACAGTTGGTCACTGTGATTGAAAATAGAAAATCACTGCGATTGCTCTTTTTTCTACTAAACCAAGCCCACTCTGTTAAAAGAGCAATCTGCTTTGGCAATCTAATTGGAAAATAACAGTATTCGCAGTGAATCACTGCGATTGCTCTTTGCACTACTTTTTTTTGCTGCTCTGTTAGATGAGCGACTGAATCACAGGGCGCGCTTTATATTGTTTTTGCTCAAAAACGTATGATTTAAAGGAGCATTTTATTGTGACGGCTCTTTTTAACAACACAGGTATGGCTATGGTAGTTGCTCGAAAACGTATCTGTCACAGACAGCGTTGCATGTTTTTGTATATACAGTTTGATACCAAATACTGCGACAGGTTGTTCCGTTAGGTTTTATAAAATTAATAAATGTAATAAAAAAAGTAAAATAAGTTCAATGGCTACCAAAAGGAAAACAAGTTCTTTGTGGGAATTCTTTACATGTGTGGATGATGGGAAATCAATGTGCAAAATTTGTAAGCAAGTCCTTTCCCACAGAACAAGTGTAACAAATTTAAACCGGCATTTAACTAGCAAACATCCGACGGTACAGGTGCCTTGGCGAAATTCTGGACTTCCTAAGCCTATCGTATGTATTTGTTATTTGTATTTATATTCAGCGATTATCATTTTTAAATTAAGACTTCCAGTCAAACTGATGTTGTTGATGTTGAAACAGCTCAGGGCCAAAATGATGTTATGCCAAGCGATGAGACGCAAAGACCTCTATAAATTTCTGGACAAAATCAAGCCGCTGAGTTGCCAAAAGCACCGAAGAGAGTATGTCAACGACAAACACAACTGACATCATTTGCACAACGTCCGCTAAACAAGAGGCAAAAGGAGGAATCTGATAAGTACCTCATCGAGATGTTTACGCGTTCGTTCCATGCCTTAAGCTTGTTGGACGAAGAACCGTTTAAAAATTTACTGCATTCTCTAAGCCCAACGTATGAAATTCCTAGTCGGACATGGGTTTCCCGTACAGCACTTCCAATGGCATATGAGCAATGCAAAGCTAGGGTTACGGAAATGGTGAAGGAAGCTAAGGCAGTGTGCATTACAACCGATTGTTGGACATCACACAACATCAATAGTTATTGTGCAGTAACTGCACACTTTATTGATGATAGCTATAGGTTGGTGTCAGTTTTACTGGAATGTTCCAACATGGACATATGTAAGTCACACTGCTTAGCCACAGAGTTACACACAATTGTAACGAGCTTCCAGTTAAACCAAAAAGTAGCTCTAGCTGTGTCCGACAATGCGGCAAATATAAAAAAGGCTATTGAACTATTACGGTGGAAACATTTTGGGTGCATGGCTCATACTATTAATTTAATAGTTCAAGATGGCCTTAAGTCGAATACAGCCGTGAAAGAAGTGCTCCAAAAAGTTAAGAAAATTGTGACGTTTTTCCGCAAAAGTCCCACAAACCATAAAATAGTGCTTAACTACCAAGCTAGCCAAGGAGTACAAACACCACTTAAGCTGATAAACGAATGCCCGACTGGCTGGAACAGTACGTTGTATATGGTGGAACGGTTTGTGCAGCTTGAGAATGCAGTAAAAACATCAATGGCGCTTATAAACTCGCAGCTTCCGAATTTATCGGCCATCGAGTGGCAAATCCTAAAGGACCTCTCCAAAATATTGAAGCCATGGGAGAATGCTACAACTACCCTTAGTGGTGAAGTTTACCAAACGGCATCAATTGTAATAAGTTTAATTGATGGCCTTAATTCAGTCAACAATAAAATTAAATCGATGGATTTGCAACCGGATGTTACTTCTGTAGCCAATAATTTTAGTTGCGGAATTCAAAAGAGGCTGAGTGGACTCAAGAGCTGCAGAACTCTTTGCCTTAGCACTTTTTGTGATCCGCGTTTTAAAAATATAACGTTTGCAGATAACCAGGTAAAGCAATGGGTTATTGAGGAAGTGACTCAGGAAATATCTGAAGATACGAGCACTTCAGAAGAGGCATCAACTGAACCTTCATCAACAACAGAAGTAGCTGATGAGTTTTCGCTGTGGGATGCATTCGATAAGATAGCAGCGGAATACGCCCCGATAGGTACACCGAGCTATTGTTGAGGTGCAGCGGTATCTCGAATCTGGCGTAATTAGCAGACACGACTGTCCGCTGAAATGGTGGATGAATAACAAATATAAATATCCCCATTTAGGTAGAGTGGCACAGCGAAAACTGGGAGTCCTGGCAACGTCAGTACCATGTGAGAGGCTATTTTCAAAAGCAGGAGAAGTGCTTACAGAAAGACGGTCTTCACTAAAGCCCAAAAATTTAAATATGATTTTATTTTTAAATTCAAACTCTAAATATTTAGAGCATTAGAGATCTCATTTTTTAAACATATATAATATATATATATTTTTTTTATTTTTTTCTTACATGAATTTTTGTTTTTGTTATTTTTTTCTAACATGAATTGTTTTTTGTTTTACTTAATATATTTCTGTTACTTTGTTAATTAGTTGTAATTTTTACTTGTTTCTGTTTGCAGTGCATTTGTTTTGTTCTCCTTCAAGGTTTGAGCGCTCTACGGTACAAATCGCAGTTTGAATCACCGTTTATAATCACTGTGATTGACAAGTCGCAATCACAGTTTTCACTGTGATTAGCAAATCACAGTTTTGCACCAATGAACGCGGCATTTTTAAGGCGGAAAATATCCCGATTAAATTAAAAGTGATTTGTTTCCATCAAAAAATAAAAAGCTGCGAAAAAAAGTAAAAATGGATGAAGATTTTGAAAAGTTTATATTCGTTTTTGCATGGGTATGTCAATTATAACATCACTTCTAAAGGGATACAACTGGTTTTTTGTCGTTAATTGTAGATTTCAAAATGCAGTTTGTGGCACAACAATATTGTGATCCTCACAACAATAGTATTTTTTTATATAAGCTTTATTTGAATTATTGAATCTGCTCCAAAGAAGCCTAACAATAAGTATACGAATCTTAAGTATAATTCAATAATGAATCCAAGTATGGATTTCTTGTAATGTGGATCTCTGCTTATTGGCAGGAATTTTAATTAATTTGGTCAAAATAGTATATAACTGGTATGGATCACATGTCTGAGAATTTTAAACCTAGTTTGGCTTAAACCTCGTGATAAAGGGCCAGAGGACCCTTACAGTCATTTACAGAGTGTTCGCGATATTATGTAGAGTGAAGAACTCTAGTTATGTATGTATGACGGGTAACTCTAGAATAGCAGAGTGGACGACGTAATTTAGGTTATGTTGGTTTTTCGTGTTGACTGTTTTAAGGATCACGTATAAGAGCATTTAAGTCACGTGACGTAGAATAAAGGATTCTACACAGTCTTTTTTGAGTGTTCGTCCGCGATTGATATTGACTGTTTTAAAGATCACGTATAAGAGCAATTAAGCCACGTGACGTAGAAAAAAGAATTCTACACAGTCTTTCGGGCGCGTGTGTTCGCGATTACTGTTACGGATAAAGCACAAGTGCATATTAGAAAACACGGCGTTCGTTTCTCCGAAGTCTTAAAGAGCTTGGACTGCACAATAATTGTCTAGCAAGTATGTTATCATGAATTGCCTCTTTGACGAGAGGTATTTTCAAGTCTCGGTGGATGTTTTCATTCCTCATATAGCAAGGGGCACCGGTAATAAGCCGCAATGTCTTCGATTGGACTCTTTGGATTTTGTCGAGATTGCTCGAGCTTGCTTTGCCCCATAGCTGGGCACCGTATAACCAGATAGGTTTGATTGCACTGTTGTATAGCAGGGCCTTATATTCAAGACTTAGTTTTGAGTTCGCGTTTAGGAGCCAGTGAAGTTGATGGACCTTAAGTTTCAGTTGAGTTTTCTTGGCTTCGATATGACTTCTCCAGGTGAGTCGGTAAAGGATAGGCCCCATGACGCTTCCCTGGGGAACACCTGCTAGTATTTCGCGGTCATCGGTGACGGCGAAATACTAGCATAACCATACTATGATCCCCACAAACAATATATGATTCACACTCAACCAAACTATAATCTCCACAACCATACTATGATCCTCACAACAATAATATGATTCCCACTCAACCATACTATTATCTCCACAACCATATTATGATCCTGACAACCATAGTGTGTTTCTCATACAGCCATATTATGATCCTCACAACCATAGTATAATTCACATGCAACCATACTATGATCCCCACTACCATAGTATGATTCACGCTGAACCATACTATGATCCCCAAAATTATTTATTAGGATTGGGTAATGTTGTTATTCAAAAATACTGTTTTTTATTAAGTTATTTTAAATTGCATTACTAATAGTTCATACCAAGATTTGAGGCCAGGTTTTTGATGAACATTTCATTCAAGAAACAAAAATATTTATTCCGGCAGTCAAAAATACTTTTAGTAACCAGCAGGGGGGCTGGTGAGTGCTACTTTACTATCCGTAGACCCCAAGTAACGAATGTGATTAAACCATTATCAATGGCTATATACTTAAGTGCAGGCAGATTTTAAATAGACGAGAACCAGTCGGTAGTAAAGTATTTCACCGAACAAAGTAAACACAATAGAAATCGCTCGAACTACCTTCCCATTGTTGTTCTTTTTTGTAATGGGCAACAACCATACACTGTATCGTGTGTATGTGTTTTTTTTGGTATATCAAAAAAAACATATGCACACACATACATGTATGTTCTATAAAACATTTTTTGTAACGTTCATATTCGCAACCACACGGTATGATTGCCGTAATCATATTATTGTTAGCGTAAATTTTAAACAACGATACTATTGTTGCACCAACCATGTTTATATGGGGGCTACAACCATATTTTTATTTCTAAATTTGGCAATAATACTATTGTAACATTTCAACAATATTAATTTTGCCGCAATCATACTGTTGTGAAAATGAAATTTAAAAAACAATTTTATGGTTGCGACGAACATGCTTTTATTGTAGAGAACATATTATTGTTGCGGTGACCATATAGTAACCATATCTTTTCTCTGCGTGCAAGCGACGCGTTAAATTTATTCAGGCTTTTTATGAAAATCAATTTTCGAAGAAAATCATCTTCAGTGATGAGGCACATTTTTACCTCGGTGGATTCGTCAATAAGCAGAATTGCCGCATTTGGGCGAATGATAATCCAAGAGAGATTGTCGAAAAAACAATGCACCCACAAAGAGTGACTGTTTGGTGCGGTTTATGGGCTGGCTGTATCATTGCGCCGTATTTTTTTTTTTAAATGAGGCCAGTCAGGCAGTTACTGTGAATGTGTTTGCTATCGTGAGATGATAACGAACTGGCCTGAATTGGAAGATATGGACGATATGTGGTTTCAACAGGACGGTGCCACTTGCCACACAGTTAATGAAACAATGGCTCTTGCACGACAAATTAACATCGGCCCTTAAAATTTAACCACCCTATATGTGTACATATATTGCGCTCAAGCGGTGGTGTTCTTTTGCTTTGATAATTAAAACTATAAAACAAACTTGGTTTTGAATTAGAACACTCGGTTTTTTTACGAAAGAACAGCTATTGGAAGTAATCAATTCAAAATTTAAAATGACCCCAAGTCATTTGTGGCAATTTTTGACGACTCAAAATTCTGTTGCCGAAAATGCAAAAAGACATTTAAATTCTATTAGAGTACATTAAATCTCTTAACACACATAAAGAATGTGCACAAAATTTAATTTGGTCAAGAAAATCAGAAGGAATGTGAAGAGCCAACCAACCACCTGGCTCGACGTATTCTTCAATTCTGCTGTGTCTTTTTTAAAATATTTATAAGGCAATGTTAAATGCATTGCTGTATATAATATAAGTATGTAAAGACAACATACCATTGCGAACGAAGGGTTTCAGGTATTTTGCAAAAAATTGCAACCACTTTATACGCTGCCGAGCGTTCCAACGACTCTTGCAACGAGCCTCTATGTTTTATACGTTTTATATCACATAATATTAATTTTGAAAAAATGATATTTCGTAAACAGATATTATTTACCCTCGTACTTCTACATTAAAAGTCGATTAAAACCGACTTTGAATTTTGGATAAATCGAATCTCAGTTTTTTTAAAAACTCGACTTTTGTTTATATTTATATAACCCTAGGACGGACCCTAATGAAATTGAAGAATATCGGTTAAGATTTATATATTGCTCCCACCTATATGTTCATCCGATTTTATATTTTTAACTCTAGAAGCCACTCCTCCATCCAATCTTGATAAAATCTAGCTCAATTTAGTTTTTGGACCAAGGAAGGTATTTTTTAAATTGAAGAAAATCGGTGCAGATTTAGATATAGCTCCTATACATATATGTTCATCCGATTTTATGTCTTTAGCTCTTGAAGCGACGTTTAACGTCCATTGTTGATCAAATTTGCCACAGTTTTGATTTTTGGACAAGTGGCGGACGTTAATAAAATTGAAGAAAATTGTTTCAGACGAAGATACCACATCCGATTTTAGTTTTAGGATTAAGAATCCACATCTTACATACAATCTACATGAAATTTGTTGGTTAAATTGAAGAAAACCGATGCAGATTTCAATACAGCACCCATACACATATATGCGTCCAAGTTTATGTATTTTCTCAAAAAGCCACATCGTACATCCAATCTTGATGAAAATGAGCACACCTTAGTTTTCTGGACCAAGGTATGATTGAAGAAAATTGGTTTAGATCTAGCTCCCATCCATATACAGGGCTTTCCATTAAGGACATACGTAAATAAAACACAGAATATTTAAGATATACTCGTAGAGTTTAAATTTATTCCAGATGAAGTGCAAATGTTACGTTTTATGAATGAAATTCGATTTCGGTCACACGACCACCTTAAGCACGTGTACAGCGATCTATCGTTGTCAATTGCACATTAGATGTTGATTCTGAGTTTGTCTCAAAATGTTGGCAAGACCATTGACTTGATGTGGCCCCATAAAAAGGAATCCAATGGCGTTAAATCGCATGAACGAGGTGGCCATTCGACCGGACCATATCTCGAGATAACACGTTCACCAAATGTACCTTTCAATTAATCGATTGTAACGCGTGCTGTGTGGCTAGTGACACCGTCTTGTTGAAATCAATTCTGGTCAAAAATAATCTTATAACATGGCGCAATAGCGCTCTCCATTGAGGGTAACATGACGACTGTCTTCATCGACGGAAAAACACGGCCAATTTCAGAGTAATTGTTTGCGGATGCAATTGTGTTTTCCAGAACACATGTGGGTTTGTTGTTGTCCAATATCGCATATTTAGTTTATTGACAAAACCACTAAGCCAGAAATGATCTTCACCGCTTAAGATGATTTTTTGATGAAATTCTTCATTTTCGTGAAACCAAACCACCGACTCAGAATTTCGGTAGTAATTGTTAATGGTTTCCAAACGTTGCTCGTAAGTCAACTTAACCATGATGAAAATGTTGACTTCGATTAACGTTTTGACACTGAAAGATCGTTAAAAGTTTGAGGGTGCGTTGACTTAAAGATACGAAATTGTTCTGTCCCTATAGGAAAACGCGTTATGTTAAACCGAATTTATAACGGTAGCTCAAGACGCTAAATATTACATAAAATCCTGAATCAAACATCTTAGTTTTTTGGACCAAGGAACAACGTTATTGAAGTTCGGTGCAGATTTAGATATAGCTCCCATACATACTTATATGTTCCTCCGAAGATGAACAATCCAAACACCTTCGTTTTTCGGCCGAAGGGCGGACGTTATTAAAATTGATGAAAATCGGTTCAGATAGTAGATATATCTCGCACATATATGTTCATCTAATGTGTCTGTTTTTGGCGCTAGAAGCAATATCTTAAATCCAATGTTGATGAAATTAAGTACATGTTTTTTTCTGGAAAAATGTAGGATGTTGCTTAACTGGAAGAAAATGGGTTCAGATTAAGCTCCAATACATATATGTTTAACCGATTTTATGACTTAAGCTTAAGAAGCCACATATTTCGGAGCAAGAAAGGACGTTATTTAATATATTTTTAAGTATATTCTCATTTGCAATCTATTAACAACAACAATATTAAGCAAACACTTAAAAATTTTATCATTTACAGAAACGTTGTTCCACTTAGCACTTAACAAACACTTTATATTATATTACGTTTTAACTTGTTTGTGTACCAAAGAGATTGTAACATTTATAATGAAAATGGAAGATCTAATATGTGCAGTTTGTTTATTTTTCTTACTTAAGCACTATCGTCTCAAAGTGTATTAAAGTGAATATTATGGTGATTGCTAAGTCTATTTATTTATTCATCTCTAATGTAAGGGACACAAAGATCATTCTAGATTGTGTTGTTTTAAACAAACAGCAATGGATTTGGGAATAACGACCCCATTTAAAAACACAGCGGGGCAGTAGTCCCGTATTTGTAACATGAGTCGATTCGCAGGCATTTGCTCATATGTTTCATTTATTAAACCAATTTTGCATGGTGTCTAGTTGCCTTTGGACTACCTTGGAGGCCTGTGTTGCAGAATCTTTGCCAGAAAGCATAGCTATATCGTCGGCGTATGTCGCAATGGTAACATCAGAATTCGTTGGCATATCGGAAGTATATACTTTTAAGTATACAAAACTGGACTCAAAACACTATCTTGTGGTGCGCCATACTTAAATTTTAGAATCTTTATCGGTAATATTTATATAGAAACATCCACCAGTTTGGTGAGAGTAAGGTCGTGGCTCTGGATATTTAACTTTGATAGAGTCTGGAACGGTGCACTCATATCAAAGCTGACGGGTTTTGGCGTCGGTAATACCTTTGCTTAATTTATTTCGAGCTTTCGTAGTGATCGCACTATACGAATTGTTGTAGATGGGTTCTCATCAAGAGAACATAGGCTGACCGCAGGTGTACCACAGGGTTCTGTCCATTCTGTCAGTTTGATGTATCTAAAAATATAGGTTTGTGTGTTGGTCGCTGCTTTTCCATAGATCCTTATCGCCATGTGCGAAACATATGTGCTAACCCACATTTGGGTTCATCTCTTATCTTAGAAGGTATAGGAACAACTAGCAAACCTAACCCAAGACACAACATAAAACGTTTTCAACTTTGAACACAAACGTTTCACTGACCTAGCAATGTCGTCAATTTCTATCGATGGTATGGATATTGAACAATCTAATGCTCTTGATGTTCTGGGCATGAAAATATAATGTGACGTTCGTTGATAAAGACATATATTTGAAGGGTCGGAAGAAGCACTCAAGTGCATAGGCTTTTTAAAGCGGTGCAAGAAATATTTCACTCCGTCTGATTTTTTTCAATATTTATACAACTTATAATAGGCCGAAGATGGAATACAACTTCCATATATGGACCGGTGCTCCAAAATCATCCTTGAAGCTACTTTACCGTGTTCAAAGGAGAGTGAGTCGGAATGTGGATTGCGTGACGCTTTTCTATCGTTACTTTCATAGTGTGTGTTCATCAGACATCCGTCGCTTTATTCCAGACATGAGGATGTTCGGCAGGTATACGCGACTTTCTAGGAACTCACACCCGTTTGTTATTGATTGGCCAGTTGACCGCACTATACACTACAGATCAAATTCGTTTTTCGCTCGTACAGTCCGTATGTGGAATCGACTTCCGGCAAAGGTATTGCCCACTAATTGCGGCATCCAGAAGTTCAAGGCAAGTGTCAATAAACATTACTTCCCCTTTTCCCCCTCCCATCCTTTACTTTCCACTCGCCAACGCAATGCACCGCATGTATAGGAGTTATCCCCTTAGTGTTGGAAATTAGAAAAACGGCTTAGGTAATGCCTTATTGATCTTAAATAGAAGACCCTCGAGTCAAACCCGGTCAAAAGCTTGCTTCACATCCTAAAATAGCGACGTATAACAACTTTTGGTTTCCAGAGCATATCATTTGTTTAACGACTCTGTGACATTGATCTGGAGTTCCGTGTTCATGTCGAAATCCAAATTTATGATCAGGTGTTATCTTTAACTCTCAAGAATAGGCAACAACCTTTTCTGGAAGAGACGTTCAAATATTTTTGATATCATTATATAGTTCACAGCTTTATTGGGTTTTGCCAGCCTTATAATTATTGCGAGTTTAAATTGAGCAGGAAGGTGAGTCAGCCCAAAGAAAGACATAAAACACATTGTCAGGAAGATTATAGTATTTTTGGTAAAGATATAATAACCCGAGCATCAATATTATCATAGCCTGGAGACTTTTTAGGGTTTAACTATTATATCTCTACCTTGACTTCCTGAAATGTAAACGATTTTATCAGTTTACTTATTTGGCAAGAACCATCTAGAAAATTGCATATTTCTACTGATTCTATTCAACTGCAAGAGGAAAGGGGTTAAAAGTATCGTCCAAATATAGTGGAAAAGCATCAGCTTTGCTTAAATCTGATCTATGCCGAACTTATTAAAGTCCCTAATGGGAAAATTTAGCTTTTGAGCTCTTTTCAGATTTTTTGTCGCCTTCCCAAGATTATATTCATATTTTTTTATGGACTTAAGTTGTTATAGAAGTGTTCTTGTGGAGTAGATACAAATTCGGCTTCATGGAATACTTTGATGAAATTCTCCACTGCGTCTTCTAATACGACTCTGGTTTTAGGTGACATATTTAAATTATTATAGTTTGTAAAAGATTGAATGCAAGTTTTAGTGGTAAAAATATTGGCACTTAAATTTCGTTTTGTTCGCGCGGTTCTGTAATTGACAATAATGGGACTATGGTCAGAACTAAGTAATAGCTAGGCGAAATGTCTAACAGAAAGCTTGATATACCTTAATATACTATAAAAACCAGTAGACCTGGAACTTTTGCGGGATCACTGGACTATTGGTTCTTAACAATGCATTTATATAATTTCTTTTTTTCAGGATTTTTCAATCGCGAACCCTACCATGTATGTCAGGCGTTAAAATCACCACCCACAATAAATCTGTTGCCGATTTTTTTAAAGATATGTTCATACTGTGCCGAGATAACTTTATATCTGGGAGAAAATTACACAGAATATTCAGGCACACTGCTGTTATTGCGCACTATTTTGACTTGTAAAAACGACTCTGTTATAGTATGTTAAACTTCTAGTTTGATACACTTTTTAATTACTAATGCCGCACCAGCGTGAGCCCTATTGTCAGTTTGATAAGCAGTTACAACTCGTGTATTATATTATTTAAAACGAATTTACATTCCGTAAGATTATATATTCCTCTGTTGTGATGGATTGTTGCAACATACATGAAACCCAAAGTCAGACATACACCGAAAACGTATTTCGCGCTATTTCAGCATGCTTTAACGGTAAAAAAAAACTTTTAGACCTATCGCTTAAAGAGCAGTAAAGGTATAGCTGTAGTTATAAAATAACAGGATAATACGTAGGATCTTAATCGGTAAAAAGAGCTCTAGAAAAAGAAAATTTTAATGAACAATCCGTGGTCAACGTATTAAATAACAAAAAAGTTCCCCAAGCAATGTATAAGGTTGAACTCGAACCCGATACTCGTAAATTTAAGAAAAATTAAGTTCACCCAATGAATAAACTCCAGTATTTGTTATATAGTTGAATTAGTATTGAAGAAAGAAAAGTGTAGCAACTGCTGTGAGCAGCATACCGCAAACTACAGAGGTTGTAGGGTTTACAAAGAACTCAAACAAAAACTAGAAGAGAAGCGTAAATCTATTTCTAGCCGCACCTTGTATTAGACATCCAACAAACCCCAGTTTACTCTAAAAACGAAAACGGTACAACAAACGGTGTAACATACGTGAATGCTCTAAGGGCGCATACACCTAATGCCCCTGTGCAACAATACCGCTGAATCAATAATTCAACAGCTTGTACAGAGTATGAATATGTTCATGTCTTCTCTGAAATCGATGATGCAAGGTATCTGTTAATTCAAGTTCTACTTAGCAAAACATAGGCCCCCTTAAGATATGCTCATGGAACGCAAACGGTGTGAACCAATATAGACACAAACTGACAGATAACCTAGACAGATTACCTGTTGAGAACAATATTGAAACTTCCAAAACACTTTTATTGAGGTCTATTCAAGAAAAGGTGGTAGAAAAGCAACACACGGCAATGTTTAACGACTGATTTTTTTTAACAAACTTATTTCATGCTTTAAGTACATGCACAAATGTATGATTAAATGATTGATTTGAATTTTAATATTTTTTAAGTTTTTTTTCTTTTGTTTGGTTTATTTAAAAAACTAATTTCAATGAAACTGTCTGTATGTGTATTATTTTGTATAAAAAGGGGAAACCACTGATGTCCAATAATACGAATTTTCCATCATTACGAAAAGGCCTGACATTATATAATTCATATTATTGAACTGTAATGCTTTTATCGGAAACGAATCTTACAGACAAATGCAACTTTCAGATACCTAATTTTAAATTTTATGGTATACACCACCCTGATGGTAAGGCGCATAGTTTTTTTTTTTTTTTTTTTTTTTTATATAAGCTTTATTTGAATTATTGAATCTGCTCCAAAGGAGCCTAACAATAAGTATACGAATCTTAAGTATAATTCAATAATGAATCCTAGTATGGATTTCTTGTAATGTGGGTCTCTGCTAATTGGCAGGAATTTTAATTAATTTGGTCAAAATAGTATATAACTGGTATGGATCACACGTGAGGATTTTAAACCTGGTTTGGCTTAAACCTCGTGATAAAGGTCCAGAGGACCCTTACAGTCATTTACTGAGTGTTCGCGATATTATGTAGAGTGAAGAACTCTAGTTATGTATGTATAACGGATAACTCTAGAATAGCAGAGTGGACGACGTAATTTGGGTTTTGTAGGTTTTTCGCGTTGACTGTTTTAAGGATCACGTATGAGAGCATTTAAGCCACGTGACGTAGAATGAAGGATTCTACACAGTCTTTTTTGATTGTTCGTCCGCGATTGATATTGACTGTTTTAAAGATCACGTATAAGAGCGTTTAAGCCACGTGACGTAGAAAAGGATTCTACACAGTCTTTCGGGCGCGTGTGTTCGCGATTACTGTTACGGATGAAGATTAGAAAACACGGCGTTCGTTTCTCCGAAGTCTTAAAGATCTGGGACTGCACAATAATTGTCTAGCAAGTATGTTATCATGACGTTCGAGCTTCTCTTTGTGCTTTATATTGATTTTTTGAATTGCCTCTTTAACGAGAGGTATTTTCAAGTCTCGGTGGATATTTTCATTCCTCATATACCAAGGGGCACCGGTAATAAGCCGCAATGTCTTCGATTGGACTCTTTGGATTTTGTCGAGATTGCTCGAGCTTGCTTTGCCCCATAGCTGGGCACCGTATAACCAGATAGGTTTGATTGCACTGTTGTATAGCAGGACCTTATATTCAAGACTTAGTTTTGAGTTCGCGTTTAGGAGCCAGTGAAGTTGATGGACCTTAAGTTTCAGTTGAGTTTTCTTGGCTTCGATATGACTTCTCCAGGTGAGTCGGCGATCCAGGTGGATTCCAAGGTATGAAACATGATCAGATTGAGAAAAAGGGATATTGTTTAATTTCAATGTCGGACAAGTGCTAAAATTCAGTGTGAAAGTTACCTGTGTGCATTTAGTCTCATTGACTTTTATTCTCCAGTCAGAGAGCCAAGATTCTACTCGTCTGAGATGTACACCTAGATTCATAGATGCAATATCCTGCTTTTTATGTGTGGCCATTATAGCGGTATCATCGGCAAAAGTGGATGTTAGCACGTTTGGGCTGGTAGGAATATCTGCGGTAAACAGAATGTAAAGGATAGGCCCCATGACGCTTCCCTGGGGAACACCTGCTAGTATTTCGCGGTCATCGGTGACGTGTTGTCCACATTTGACTCTGAATCTGCGGTTTTCTAAGTAAGACTCAAGAGTTCGATGCGTATTTGCCGGTAAGTATTTGCAAATTTTGTAGGTCAAGCCAAAGTGCCAGACTTTGTCAAATGCTTGAGCAACATCCAGGAATACTGCGCAGCAATATTCTCGCCGTTCAAATGATTTTTCAATTGCTTGGGTCAGACGGTTTACTTGTTCGATAGTGCTGTGACCTTCGCGAAACCCAAACTGATGGTCTGGTATTATGTTATTTGACACGAGAAACGGTTTTACTTTCGATAAAAGAACTTTTTCAAATAGTTTGGATAAGCAGGGAAGCAAACTGATCGGCCTGTACGAGGAAGGTATTGATTTGTCCTTTCCTGGCTTTAAAATCATTTGAATCAGAGAAATTTTCCACACTTTAGGAAAGTACCCATGTCTCAAAATAGAGTTAAATAATTTTGCCAGGAACTTCACAGCAATATAGGGAAGTTCCAAGATCATTTTAGGCGTGATAAGATCATATCCAGGTGCTTTACCTGGATTCACGGTTTCTTTAATGACATTCAGAACTTCATTTGCGTTAGTAAACAATGGAATTACGGCAGACATTTTATCAACAGGTGGAAGGATGTCGCTACTTGCAGGATTTGGGCGAAATACCTGTGATAGATGGTTTGCAAAAACATTGGCCTTTTCCTCTTCTGATATTGCCCACTTGCCATTTGCGTCGCGTATTGGAAATTGCGTTTCGGTGGGCATACTAGTATTTCTTAATGTTTTCCATAATGAGAATTTGGTTGAAGCAGTCGGAGTTAAACTTGCAATGAAACTAGCCTGCTGTCTACTGTCTTCTTTTCTAAGTGCGCTTTGCAACCTTTTAGTAGCTTCAGTCAGTCTTAGTCGTGCCGCTGGTGACCTATTTCGCTGCCATTCGCGACGGAACCTCCTTTTTTCACTTACAAGGTGCTCTATTTCCCGGTTAGTGTAAGTATTCAAACTATTTGTCACTTTTATTTGTCTGTGTGTAGCGTGAATGGCCGCCTGTTCCAGGATTACGTTCAAGTTGGATACGTTGTTATCGATCTCATCCGCGTTAGAAATTAGATGATTCGAATCTAAATGACTACTAATGTACTTCCTGTATTTTAACCAGTTAGTTTTGTATGAAGTAAGCCTTAGTGGGTCATCTACAAGTACTGTCTTCCCGTGAAGAAGAAATATAACTGGCGAGTGGTCTGACGATAAGTCAGTACAGGTACTAGCAGATAAGTTAGATTTACTAACTCCTCTTATTATACCGAAGTCTATCAAGTCAGGCTTTTTGTTAATATCAGAAGGCCAATATGTAGGTTGACTGGGAGATATAAAGTCCAATTTATTTTGACGTCGCATTAGACATTTATACAGCTGGTTTCCCCTAGGGTTTGCTAAACGGGATCCCCAGTGCGTATGTTTGGCATTGTAGTCACCAGCAGCAATAAAGTTGTGTCCGAGACCATTGAAGAAGTTCAGAAGTATATCTTCTGATATCGCGAACCGCGGGGGGAAATATATTGCTGAAATGGTAAGAAAACTACCTTGAATCTGGATACGAATTGTTGTCGCTTGGAGGTAGATTTGTGAGACTCCTTCAGCGACTTCATGTTTCATTCGTTTACGTATTAGGATTCCAGTGCCCCCATGAGCCTTACCGTCGGGGTGATGAGTACCATAAAATCTAAAATTAGGTATCTGAAAATTGTATTTGTCTGTGAGATGAGTTTCTGATAGTAGCATTATATCAATATTCTGCCGATCTAGGTACTCGGTCAGTTCGTGTCTATGTTGGTTCACACCGTTTGCGTTCCATGTACATATCTTAAGAGGGCCTATTTTTTGGTAAGTAGAGTTTGAATTAACTGATTCTGGTTTCGCATGAATTCTTGCATCATTGATTGCATAGTTGACATGAACATGTTTATACTCTGTACCAGTTGTTGAATCATTGATTCAGAGTTACCATGTTGTTGCACTGGGGCATTAGGTGTATGCGCCCTTAGAACATTCGCGTATGTTATACCGTTTGTAATGCCGTTTCCGTTGCTAGAGTAAACTGGAGTCTGTTGGATGTCGATTATAGGATTCGGCGCGTTTCGGTTAGAAATGAGTTTACGCTTCTCTTCTAGTTTACGCTTAAGTTCTTTGTAAACCCTACAACCTCTGTAATTTGCGGTATGTTGTTCCCCGCAATTACTGCACTTTTTCTGTTCCTGCGATTTAACTTTGCAGGCGGACGATTGGTGTAGATCACCACATACAACACAAACGGTTGGCAAAGTGCAGTATGATTTTGTGTGTCCATACTCTTGACAATTTTGGCATTGAACGGGACCATTTCTTTTGTGGGGTTCTTCGACCGTGATTCTTCTATATAACAAATATTGAAGTTTGTATATAGGATGAACTTCATTTTTCTTTAGTTTCCGCGAGTCAGGTTGAAGTTCGACCTTGAACATTGGTTGGGGAACCTTTTTATTGTTAAGAACGTTCACCACGGAGTGAACGTTAAAATTCTCTTTTTCCAGTGCTCGTTTTACTTCATCTGGTCCTACAAATGATTCAATGCCTTTTAAGATTACCGCGATACCCTTACTACTCTTAAGACGATACGTGTAAAAATTTTTATTTCTATCGTTAAAATAACTAGAAATAGCGCGAAAGCCGTTTTCGGTGTATGCCTGAATTTTAGTCTCGTTAATGTTCCCTTTCTTTATTGGCACTATGTGAAAGCCACCACTACCAACAACTTGGGCAATAATATTTACTAGCTCATTTGAGCTACTCTCACGTAGGTATATTGGGGGCGGCCTTGGAGTTGCGGCATTTGCCGAGGTAGAAGATTGAGGTTCTTCTTCGCTCAGCAATGCAAACCGGTTCTTACCCGTGACGGACGTTGTTGGTTCTTCACCGTTCACAGTTTTGCAACTTTTTTTGTTAGAGTTGCCTTTGGCTGGGCTGGATTTACGCTTTATAGTAATGTAGCGATCCATGCCTGTCTGTACCGCCTTTAATGGTTTGTCGTTGTTTTCGTGTGTTATTTCTGTGTTCGCTGTGTTTCCACCTTCTTTGTTATTACTGTTGTTGCTAGCACTGCCTGGTGAGAGAGTTTGTCTTAGTGGCGCTACCTCTCTCATTCCATTGTTTACATCTGCATTTATCGCGAAGTATGCATTCCGCGAACTTACACTGCAGAAAGAGTGTCTGCGTTGTTCCAACTCTTGAGTGAGACGATGGCTCATCAAGCTGTGGGTTTGTTTAGCTGTGTGTGTGCCTTTTTTAATTTTGGTTGTTTTGTTACACTGATTCTTACACAACTGGGTTTGTTGTTCAACTTAAAATTTTTATTTTGTCAAAAAACTGTTTGAATTCCTTACAAGTTAATACTTATAATGAATTCAAACAATTTTAGATAATTGTTTTCCCGACAATTGAGTTTATTTTTTGCACTTTCCCTGCTTATTTTATTTTATTAGAATTAATTTCCGAGAGGAGTTCTTTTAACGACCGTTCTCTTCGAGCGCGCGATGCGCATAGTGGCACTGGTATCCTTATACGGAAACAAGTGAAACATGAAGTCGCAGAAGGGTTCTCACAAAACTACCTAGAAGCGACAATAATTTGTATCCAGAGTATAAGAGGTTCTCCAATATCGGCAATATATACTCGTATCATTAACTTTTTCAACGGCCGTGGACGAATTTTTCTTGCTGCTATTGACTACAACGCCAAACATACGCACTGGGGATTCCGTCTAGCAAATCCCCGGGGAAACCAGCTGTACAAGTGACTAATGCGGCGGAAATATGAATTAGACTTTATATCGCCCGGCCGACCAACATACAGGCCAACAGACCTCAATAAGAAACCCTACTTAATCGACAGATTACCTATATCGTCAAAATATTGATATACTCGTAATGCTGTTATCGAAAACGCATCTTACAGACAAATACAACTTTCAGATACCTAATTTTAAATTTAATGGTACAACCTGACGACAAGGCTCATGGGGGCACTGGTATCCTTATATGGAAACGAATGCAACATACGTCGCAGAAGTGGTCTGACAAAACAACCTACAAGCGATAACAATTCGTGTCCAGAGCCGAGGCGGTTCTCTTACTCATTCGGCAATATATAAATATATTATGAACTTTTTCAACGGCATCGGACGCAACTTTCTTGCTGCTGGTGACTACAACGCCAAACATACGCACTGGGGATCCCGTCTAGCATATCTTTTTTTTTTGTCGAACGTTCCCACGTCACTCACACCCGCCCCTGCCGACCTAGGGGGCCACGTCCCCATGACGTAGGGACACGTTATGGGCCGATCTATACTGGAGAGATGACAAGAAACGTCATATATGTAAATTAGCTACAGATATTTACCAACAGCCAATCGGTACAAAAAATTATATTAATCACTAGAAAATGTACACAAACTTTAATGTAACCAGCACCTTAACTTATTAGAATATAAGAAATCAAAACCTTTTAAAAAATTAGAAAAACTATAAGTAAGTATAAGTATACGAAACAAATTTAAAATATAACCCCCAACTTTGCTTTTTACAATATTGGAAACAATTTAAAATTATAAGAAACATTATAAGTAAACAATTAGATAATCTGTACTTTGCAAGTAGTCTAAATTGATATAAAGACAATGAGTTTAAATTAAAAATAATTATAGTTAAGGCATCTAAACTTAAGGAGAAGTTAATTAAATGATACAACGAGTTAAAGTTGGAAATCCAAGTGTAAAAACTGATAGTATATATCTAGAAGGTATAAATGGGACGTTAATAGAAATTTTTAATATCAAATATTCAGATGCCACAACCCCACGCATATTTTTATACACCATAATCGGATTCATCATAGTTCGCCTACTCTTCAAGGGCGACTTAGTAGGATTTAACCTGCTGTTGTGTGAAGGGAGTTCATAGCCCGTATTGCAATGTAGACTTCTTAAGTAAAACAGTAAAAATTGTTTCTGCACGGATTTAATTGGGTTCAGTTGGTATGTGGTTGTGGTACAACATTATTATGATCCTCACACCAGTACTCACACACAACCGTACTATGATTCCCAAAACCATACTATGAGTCACACTCAACCAAAGTAAAACTGTTTTTTTTAGCTAGAAGGCTGACAATTGGTACAAAATTATAGGGTAGGTTGGGGATAGACTGCTGATGGTTTATGCGTAGTTTGCACGAAATCTGCCCAGTAGGCGTGGTACCTCCCATATAAATCACAAATTAAAAATCCATTATTTCTGGTCCTGTTAACGGTATTTGAACAAAATTTGCATGATGGTTAGGTGTACATATTCTAAGTTCTGCTGGAAATTTGGGCGAAATTGGACAAAGGCGATTATTTCTGCCCCGGTGTTTAAACAATAATTGGTATGTCGGTTTGCAACTGCACCAGACTTTCAGTGAAGATACAATTTGAAGGCAAAACAACGTTTGCAGGGTAAGCTAGTAAAAAATAATATCCTAATTTACAACCAAATTTTAAAACCAACATGGACGTATGGTGCTGCACAAAGACGAAATATAGAAATTTAATCCAAAAGGAGCAGAACAAAGTACTTCGCACATTCATGAACGCCCCCTGGTATATTCGTAATAATAATTTACACAGGAATCTTAAAATAAACACAGTGGATGAAGAAATAACAAAACAAGCTAAAAAAAACATTCGAGAAACTTACAATACCATAAAAACTAACAGCTTTGTCAAATATTCCAAAATCGACAGGCATCAAAGCGATTACACAGAACATTACCAATGGACTCTACTAGATAAGATATTTCTGAGAGCGTAGCTTTTGAGGTACACCCTCCAAATATTTTGCAAGCTAAGGGAAAAAGGTGGTAAGTTTTCATTGGGGAAGAATTTGACATTTTCGAAAAGAAAATTATCCAATTTTTGGTTGAAGATATTATTTCGATGAGGATATTTATCTTGGTGCAAGCAAAAATCTGACAGATTAGTTTATTGATTCAGGGGCTACGAATCATATATGTAACCAATAGAATTTTTTAAAAAAAAAATGTAAAAACACTATTGCAGTCGCTAATGGTTATTAGCTAAAGTCTCGTGGAAAGGGTATTTTGAGAGTTATCCAACTCCATGGTAATGTTATGGATATGCCTATAAAGGAAGTGTTGTATGTGCCTAATATTGAGAGCAACCTTTTGTCTGTAAAGAAGCTGACCGAAAATGGACTTACGGTTGTGTTTTCGAAAAGTGTATGCAAGATACATAATAAAGAGAAGCTTTACTCTAAAGTTTAAAGGATGGTTTAAACAAAGAATGTTTCGGAATAATTTCTAATGAATATAGCTGTAGCAACGCTTGTGACATCTGTCTGAAATGTAAAATGTCAAGAAGACTATTTCCAAAAGTGCTCAAGTCCCCAATTGAAGGATGTTTTGGATTTCAATGTCGGGACATCAGAATTAGTTTCCTTAGGCAAAGTTTCTTATTTTGATCCCTAGAATACGATTTTCCGTGTCACTTAGACGATTTTCAAATCGACCCGCCCTAGTATACACCTAAACAAAATGGAGTAGCAGAAAGACAATACAGGTACTTACTCGCATTTAGAACAGTCGCGAAGTCATCGGTCGCGAAAAAAATCCACTTTTTGAAATTAATTAAAATAAACAGGAGAAGTGCGAAAAGACGCTTTCAAATCGGCAACAGATATATCTACGATTGTTTGAAGTGGTTATACGAGGGCGGTTCGGAAAGTTCTTCAAAAATATTTTTATTTTTCAATATAATATCCTGAAACTTCAATACACTTAGTCCAACGCTTATCTAGCAATTCTATCCCTTGATTAAAATAGTTTTCCTCAAGGTCTTCAAAATAGTGGTTTACAACTGTAATTGCATCTTCATTTGAGGTAAAACGCTTGCCAGCAAGGAATTTTTTTAGATTTGGGAACTGGTAAAAGTCACTGGGAGCTAAATCAGGTGGGTGGTCAAGCAAATCGTTGCAATAGTACTCTGAATTTATTGTTTTACCCTTTTGCAGATAGTCAATCAATAAAATACCTTTAAAGTCCCAAAAAACCGTTGCCATAAACTTACCAGCCGATTGAATTGTTTTTGCCTTCTTTGGGGCACTTCCTCCAGCTTCAGTCCATTATTTGGATTGTTCTTTTGTCTCTGGAGTATAGTGGTGGATCCATGTCTCATCAACAGTTATGAAACGACGCTTAAAATCCATTTTATTTCGCTGAAAACGATCCAAACAAGCTTGAGAAATGTTCGTTCTTATGCGTTTTTGGTCGACTGTTAACAAGTGCGGCACCATCTTGCAGAAAGATTTTTCATCTGTAGTTCTTCATGCAAAATTAAATGGACTCGATCATTTGAGATGCCCATGATATTAGCTATTTCACGCACTTTTATTCGTCGATCATTTAATACCATATCATGCACTTTGGCTACAATTTCTGTTGTTGTTGCTGTTTTTGGACATCCACTACGTGGTTCATCTTCAATGCTTGTACGACCACGTTTAAATTCAGCAACCCAATTTTTTACTGTTGCATATGAAGGAGTACTTTCACCTAACACATTCACTATATCATTATGAATTTCTTGTCCCGATAAACCTTTTTTATGTAAATATTTAATGACACCACGCATTTCTAATTTTTCCATTGCAACAAAAATCGCGGATGCGTCTTTTGTGAACACCTGTTTCTATATGAAGGAGTTGCCAGATCGAAACAAAATTTAACATGTGTTCATAGCAGAGATGGAAGTTTCAAAACACTTAACTTTTTTCTGTTTATACCGCGCTTTTTGTGCTAGGCTAAGAAGTTTCCGAACCGCCCTCGTAAGTACGTGTAAGAAAATCAAACAATTTTATAGCCTTTTCACATTTACTGCGTTTCAGCTGAAACGCCGACGTTTCGCTCTCTTGAAATCATTTGAAACCATGGTGTTCACATTATGCTTTTTTAAACTACTGTGGTTTCATGTGACATTTCTCAATTCTCTGTTGTGTTTTTTGTACTGAGTGTAAACAAAACAAAGAGTGTAAACAAAGCAATAAGTACTTACCACCACAGAGCAAACTAGAAATGTAAACAAACAGATGTTTTTTTCCCTCATTTTTCTGACATTTGTTTGAACCAGCAATGGAAATTTTTTCATTTTACTGCTTTTTTTAACTACTATTGGAGTACAACACTGGGCTCTCTCTCATTTTTACTGTGGTTTCAAACAAACTACAGCAAAAAGAGCATAATGCCTGCGTTTTGTTTTGTATGGAAATTTAAGTGTGTTTCGCGGAATTCATCGAAAAAGACTGAAACGCCGGCGTTTCAGCTGAAACGCAGTAAATGTGAAAAGGCTATTAGACAACAATTTGAAGTTAAATATTAAAGAATTTGTGTAATAAACTGTTGAGGCAAAGCATCCAAATATAAAAGACACACACAGTTAAACAAACACACAACTTGATGAGGCATCGTCTCACTCAATAGCTAGATCAACGCATACACTCTTTCTGCAGTGTGAGTTCGAGAAATGAATACATCGCTATAAATGCAGACGTAACCAATGTAATGAGAGAGGTAACGTCACAAAGACAAAAAACTCTCTCACCGACAGTGCTAACAACAACAATGATAATAAACAGAGAACAGTAAGACCACACAGCAAAGCAAAGAACTTACACAAGCCGTATTCATAAAAAATTAAAACAGCTTTACAAACGATTGTTAAGCTTAAAGTATGAAAACTGTATTCATAAACGATTATTAGCTTAATAATCGTTTTGTAAACCATTATTAAATGTGTGCATTTTAATATTCTTTCGACCCTACTTTAACAGTGTTTTAAAGTGACGTCTGTGTTTGTTTGTCTACATTTACACACATATTTTTTGAATTTTTCGAATATAACGAAGAAAAAAATATTTTTAAAATAAACTAGTAGAATGGGATTTGCTATCGTCTTTTTTCCATTTTCATTTATAAAAACTTCTTTATGGAAAAAATACAACACAAAAAAGGGAAAATTGTAAAAAGTTCACTAGTGATGTGTAAACAATCAAAATAAGAAAAATATTATTCGTTATTCGAATACCTTTTTTTATCAGTAATACAAAATTGATCTCAATTTGTCTTTTATTTAAACATGATTTTGTTTTTATTATTTTACAAGTAAGCATATACATATATTTTTTGTTTGTTTATTAAATCAGTTCTTTGTAAAATAAACAATACAAAAAATATAGATTCGAATACTCGCATAATTGATAATCGTATTACTGCATCATTAAGACTGAAATGGCAAGTCAAAACGACCGTGTTGCCAGCATTGAATCGACAAATTGATTAAATTGAATATTAGTTAAAGTATTGTTTATGAATACCTTTTCTTTACAATCGTTTGTTAGGCAAAAAGTGTTTGTTAACTAATATGTACTTTAAGTCCCAATTAAGATTTTTTTTATGAATACGGCTGTAAGAAGTTAGGGTGGTACACACAGGCATGGGTCGCTTCATTACAATAAAGCGTAAATCCAGCCCCGCGAAAGGCAACATACAAAAAAAAATTGCAATACCTCAAATAGTGAAAAAGCATGTACAAGTAATAATCGGTTTGCATTCCGTAGTGACTGATGCACATGCAAGGCCGCCTCACATATACCTTCGGGAAAGGAGCACTAACGATTTGGCTACCCTTATTGCCCAACTAGTTGGTAGCGGTGGTTTTCACATTGCGCCCCTTAAGAAAGCAACTTACATGAAACCAAAATACAGGCATATACCGAAAAGAGATTTCGCGCTATTTCAGCATAGAAAACCCCCACTTTTACGCCTACCGCTTAAAGAGCAGTAAAGTTACTGCTGTAGTTCTAAAAGGCTAAAATCATACATACGTAGGATATGAATCGGTACAAAGAGCGCAAGAAAAAGAAAATTTTAATGCACAATCCGTGGTCAACGTATAAAATAACAATAAAAAGTTCCCCAACCAATGTAGAAGGTTGAACTCGAACCCGTAAACTTAAGAAAAATAAATTTCGCCCAATACACAAAGTCCAATATTTATTATAAAAAAATGGACGTGTTCAATGCAAAAATTGTCAAGATTTCGGACACAGAAAATCGTATTGTACATTTCCAACCGTTTGCGTTGTATGTGTTGATCTACACCAATCGTCCGTGTGTAAAGTCAAATCGCAGGAGCACAAAAAGTGTAGCAACTGCGGGGAACAGCATAATGCAAACTACAGAGGTTGTAGGTTTTACAAAGAACTTAAACAGAAACTAGAAGAGAAGCATTAATCCACTTCTAACCGTAACGCACCGAACTCTATAATAGACACCCAACAAACCCCAGTTTACTTTAACAACGAAAACGGAACAACAAACGGTGTAACATACGCGAATGTTCTTAGGGCGCATACACCTAATGCCCCTGTGCAACAGTTTAATAATGCTGAATCAACGATTCAAAAGCTTGTACAGAGTATGAACATGTTCATGTCTACTATGCAATCAATGATGCAAGACTTCATGCGTAACCAAATCAGTTCATTCAAGTTCTACCTAGAAAAAAATAGACTCCCTTACGATATGCTCATGAAAAGCAAACGGTGTGAACCATCATAGACACGAACTAACAGATTACCTAGATCGTCAAAATATTGATATACAGACGTCCAATAGTACGTATTTTCGTTTCCATGAATTTCCAATAGTACGAGAACAATATTGAAACTTCCAAGCAGAGTTCAGAAAATACACTCACGATACACAACATGTACTGTTGGAAAACAACAGATACACATTTTTATTTTCATATCACTTATGTGCGTTTCCAAATTTTGCACCATACCGATCACGAACATGAGTGTGTTTTGTTGTAATATTTGGTTGCATACTCGAACATGTGTTGTTCTCGGATATTTCGATCGGAACACACTTCAACAGTTCGTGTGTGTTTTTATTTTAAATTCGTGAACTGGTACGTGTACAGCAAAACAAAGGTACATATATGATAGACAGGCAGAGTTCAGAAACAACAGTACATGTAGATTAGAAAGGTTCGCTGATTGCAGAGTTCAGAAAAAAACACACACTGAATGAAAAACTCATACATAAATATAAAAAAACACAGCTCAAAGCAACAGGCACACATTATTGTTTTCGTATCAATTATGTGTGTTTCAACTTGCTATATTTTAAGTCCCTTTAATGCTAAACAAGTGGACAAATAGTAAATTCGGCCGGGCCGTATCTAATATACCATCCACCATGGATTGCGTAGAAATCTTACATTAGCAGTTTAGAGGGCTGTGTTGTTAGAGTGTTTTAGTATGACACAAAAACATCTTGGAAATGGTCTCGCGGATCACGTATTTAGATTAGTGAGAAAAATGAGTACCCAGATGTTAATTTTGATAGGAGACCGGTGTTTGTGACATTAGGGGCCCAAAGGTCCGAGGCCCAAATCTCAAAAAACAATGTAGATTTGTATTCCTGAGGTAATTTGGTTGCATTTCATGTTTATTTGGGGCCGGTTTTTTGATACTCTAGTGACCCATTGGTTCCATTAGACCGATCCCCAGTTTAAGACAAATCATAAAAATAACCGAATATTTGTGTTCGCTAGGGAATTTTATTCACTTTCAATACCCATAAGCCCAAGTGTATCAGAGGCAGATGTTGGGCCCCTTGGTCCCATGAAACCCAGTCTAATAAAAATAGAACATTTGCAATTAGAGATCGAACATATTAAATAAAATCGACAATTTTATGGTTTAACCAAATTTATTTAAAAAAATTAGTTGTGTAAGAATTCAATAAAAAAAATAAAATTCAAAATCTTTGATTTTTTTTGTTCTAAATTAAAAAAAAAACTAAAAGCTGTTGTCACTCATTTTAGTCATTTAAATCATTGCTTATCATTTCTATTTCAAGGGCTGAGCAGTCGACAAAGTCAAAGTTTAATTTTGTTATTAAAATATTTGAAAGAGATTTCTTTGTGAGCTTATAGCTCAACTTCGTGAAGACTGTAGCAAGTGCACTAAATGCTCGTTCTACAAAAACTTGTGTTGCAGGTACAGCAAGTACCACCTCTGCAAGCTGGCTCAATTTTGAATTGGGTTGATAATTTTTTTTCCAATACTCCAATACGTCAATCTGTAACGGTTCCATTCGTTTTTCACATATAGCAAGAAGTTCGGTTTTTATGTGACAATTTTGATTTGTTGCTGTTAAATTAGAAATATTTACGAGATCGTTGATATGTTGTGCTAATTTAGAGTGTGCTGCTTTTGACGTACTTGGAGTAATATCTAACAAACTTGAACTTGAATTATCGAAAATTGAATTGTTTTCGTTGTCAACGTGCGAAGATATCGTATCCGATATATGATTAATCATTTCATATGTCTTCAACAAATGATCCTGAAGAAAAAATTATACATAAGTTTTTTTTCACATACATGTTTTATTTTGCAATTTTAAAATGAAAATGTAAACCTACCATTGCAGTTTGTTTTTGATCATTGGTAAGTAGTGGTGTTCCATGAAAATTAAAGCGAGGATCTAAATACAGTGCTGCAACGAAGGCATCGTGTTCAAGAAGTTTACGTTTTCTTATTATCATTGCTCTATGTAAAGCTTCTGCATTCGAGTTTATTTCGATCATACCTTGCAATTCTAACTCACATTCCAACCAATCGCGATAAAAATCTCCAAGAATATATTGCTCTTTTTGCATATGTATTGTGCATTCAGCTAATGGTTTAAATGCAGAAACAAAACTTTCCACAAATAACCAGTTAACGGATATATTTGTAGAGTCATCGAGTTCATTAATATACTCTTTAAGACGTAGTACGGAAACAATCATGTCGTAGGTAGAATTCCACCTAGTCGCATTATCTAAACATGGTAGACTTATATCATGATTTCCCGTTCTTATCATAGTTCGAATTTTTTTGCAATATCTCGCACTTCCCTTATTTCTGTTTGCAAACTTCCAATAACATCATATGCCGCTAGTTGTATCGTATGCGCTGCACACCGAACAACTGAAAATACTGAGGAAAGTTGGGTCTCAATTATGTCATATGCATTTGTATTACCAAATTCTGCATCTTCTGTTGTCGCTAAATTGTCATCCTGCAATAGCTTTGAAACTTTGACAACGTTGGCGCCATTGTCGGTAGTATTCGAATAAATTTGTTTTATGTTTATACTGTATTCTTCAAGACATTTCATTATTTCCTCTTTCAAATATTGGGCTGTGTGCTTTTTAATTAGTTGAATCATACCTGCGTAAAAAATTTAAATATGATTAAAACAAAGCTACTCTCAAAAATCTATAAATCGTTTCCCAAAATAATACCTATGGTATTTATACAGATTTTAAAGTCATGTATATATTGTATGTTTACTCCTAAAATGTGCTTGTCTTGCCGACTGGCAACGTCAATTTTTAAACAAATCATTTTGCTTCTCACGATCTTCGCTATGGCTCCTTTTATTTGTTGACTGGTGTCATTCAGAATATTTGAAATATTTTTTGAATTTAAACAAATTTCAAATTTATCTTCGTAGGGCTCTATAATTTTCTTAAAAAACTCCTTGTCGTCAAAAATACGAAACGGCAAATTTTTTTTTGACACTAGCCCAGCGCAACATTTTAAGAACTCTTCTCTGTTCAAGGTTGTGTTTAATTTAGTTATAATTTTTTTTCCAATACTCTTTGGAAATGTGCACTCTTCATCAATAACTATGTTATGCACCAGTTTATAATGCCGTTTAAGATTTGCATTACAAGCTGCACTCAATTCTTTTTTGCAGGTTTCAACGAGACATGTAAATTTTTTTGTTTCGTCATTAAAAGTTGCGAATTTATTAAAACAAAACTTTTTTCTTTTATTGTTTCCCATTTTTTCACAAGAAATATTTGCAACTATCACAATCAGCGAACCTTTCTAATCTACATGTACTTTTGTTTCTGAACTCTGCCTGTCTATCATATATGTACCTTTGTTTTGCTGTACACGTACCAGTTCACGAATTTAAAATAAAAACACACACGAACAGTTGAAGTGTGTTCCGATCGAAATATCCGAGAACAACACATGTTCGAGTATGCAACCAAATATTACAACAAAACACACTCATGTTCGTGATCGGTATGGTGCAAAATTTGGAAACGCACATAAGTGATATGAAAATAAAAATGTGTATCTGTTGTTTTCCAACAGTACATGTTGTGTATCGTGAGTGTATTTTCTGAACTCTGGCTGATTGTGATAGTTGCAAATATTTCTTGTGAAAAAATGGGAAACAATAAAAGAAAAAAGTTTTGTTTTAATAAATTCGCAACTTTTAATGACGAAACAAAAAAATTTACATGTCTCGTTGAAACCTGCAAAAAAGAATTGAGTGCAGCTTGTAATGCAAATCTTAAACGGCATTATAAACTAGTGCATAACATAGTTATTGATGAAGAGTGCACATTTCCAAAGAGTATTGGAAAAAAAATTATAACTAAATTAAACACAACCTTGAACAGAGAAGAGTTCTTAAAATGTTGCGTTGGGCTAGTGTCAAAAAAAAATTTGCCGTTTCGTATTTTTGACGACAAGGAGTTTTTTAAGAAAATTATAGAGCCCCACGAAGATAAATTTGAAATTTGTTTAAATTCAAAAAATATTTCAAATATTCTGAATGACACCAGTCAACAAATAAAAGAAGCCATAGCGAAGATCGTGAGAAGCAAAATGATTTGTTTAAAAATTGACGTTGCCAGTCGGCAAGACAAGCACATTTTAGGAGTAAACATACAATATATACATGACTTTAAAATCTGTATAAATACCATAGGTATTATTTTGGGAAACGATTTATAGATTTTTGAGAGTAGCTTTGTTTTAATCATATTTAAATTTTTTACGCAGGTATGATTCAACTAATTAAAAAGCACACAGCCCAATATTTGAAAGAGGAAATAATGAAATGTCTTGAAGAATACAGTATAAACATAAAACAAATTTATTCGAATACTACCGACAATGGCGCCAACGTTGTCAAAGTTTCAAAGCTATTGCAGGATGACAATTTAGCGACAACAGAAGATGCAGAATTTGGTAATACAAATGCATATGACATAATTGAGACCCAACTTTCCTCAGTATTTTCAGTTGTTCGGTGTGCAGCGCATACGATACAACTAGCGGCATATGATGTTATTGGAAGTTTGCAAACAGAAATAAGGGAAGTGCGAGATATTGCAAAAAAAATTCGAACTATGATAAGAACGGGAAATCATGATATAAGTCTACCATGTTTAGATAATGCGACTAGGTGGAATTCTACCTACGACATGATTGTTTCCGTACTACGTCTTAAAGAGTATATTAATGAACTCGATGACTCTACAAATATATCCGTTAACTGGATATTTGTGGAAAGTTTTGTTTCTGCATTTAAACCATTAGCTGAATGCACAATACATATGCAAAAAGAGCAATATATTCTTATTCTTGGAGATTTTTATCGCGATTGGTTGGAATGTGAGTTAGAATTGCAAGGTATGATCGAAATAAACTCGAATGCAGAAGCTTTACATAGAGCAATGATAATAAGAAAACGTAGACTTCTTGAACACGATGCCTTCGTTGTAGCACTGTATTTAGATCCTCGCTTTAATTTTCATGGAACACCACTACTTACCAATGATCAAAAACAAACTGCAATGGTAGGTTTACATTTTCATTTTAAAAATGCAAAATAAAACATGTATGTGAAAAAAAACTTATGTATAATTTTTTCTTCAGGATCATTTGTTGAAGACATATGAAATGATTAATCATATATCGGATACGATATCTTCGCACGTTGACAACGAAAACAATTCAATTTTCGATAATTCAAGTTCAAGTTTGTTAGATATTACTCCAAGTACGTCAAAAGCAGCACACTCTAAATTAGCACAACATATCAACGATCTCGTAAATATTTCTAATTTAACAGCAACAAATCAAAATTGTCACATAAAAACATAACTTCTTGCTATATGTGAAAAACGAATGGAACCGTTACAGATTGACGTATTGGAGTATTGGAAAAAAAATTATCAACCCAATTCAAAATTGAGCCAGCTTGCAGAGGTGGTACTTGCTGTACCTGCAACACAAGTTTCTGTAGAACGAGCATTTAGTGCACTTGCTACAGTCTTCACGAAGTTGAGCTATAAGCTCACAAAGAAATCTCTTTCAAATATTTTAATAACAAAATTAAACTTTGACTTTGTCGACTGCTCAGCCCTTGAAATAGAAATGATAAGCAATGATTTAAATGACTAAAATGAGTGACAACAGCTTTTAGTTTTTTTTTTAATTTAGAACAAAAAAAATCAAAGATTTTGAATTTTATTTTTTTTATTGAATTCTTACACAACTAATTTTTTTAAATAAATTTGGTTAAACCATAAAATTGTCGATTTTATTTAATATGTTCGATCTCTAATTGCAAATGTTCTATTTTTATTAGACTGGGTTTCATGGGACCAAGGGGCCCAACATCTGCCTCTGATACACTTGGGCTTATGGGTATTGAAAGTGAATAAAATTCCCTAGCGAACACAAATATTCGGTTATTTTTATGATTTGTCTTAAACTGGGGATCGGTCTAATGGAACCAATGGGTCACTAGAGTATCAAAAAACCGGCCCCAAATAAACATGAAATGCAACCAAATTACCTCAGGAATACAAATCTACATTGTTTTTTGAGATTTGGGCCTCGGACCTTTGGGCCCCTAATGTCACAAACACCGGTCTCCTATCAAAATTAACATCTGGGTACTCATTTTTCTCACTAATCTAAATACGTGATCCGCGAGACCATTTCCAAGATGTTTTTGTGTCATACTAAAACACTCTAACAACACAGCCCTCTAAACTGCTAATGTAAGATTTCTACGCAATCGATGGTGGAGGGTATATTAGATACGGCCCGGCCGAATTTACTATTTGTCCACTTGTTTAGCATTAAAGGGACTTAAAATATAGCAAGTTGAAACACACATAATTGATACGAAAACAATAATGTGTGCCTGTTGCTTTGAGCTGTGTTTTTTTATATTTATGCATGAGTTTTTCATTCAGTGTGTGTTTTTCTCTGAACTCTGCCTGTCTATCATATATGTACCTTTGTTTTGCTGTACACGTACCAGTTCACGAATTTAAAATAAAAACACACATGAACTGTTGAAGTGTGTTCCGATCGAAATATCCGAGAACAACACATGTTCGAGTATGCAACCAAATATTACAACAAAACACACTCATGTTCGTGATCGGTATGGTGCAAAATTTGGAAACGCACATAAGTGATACGAAAATAAAAATGTGTATCTGTTGCTTTGAGCTGTGTTTTTTTACATTTATGTACGAGTTTTTCATTCAGTGTGTGTTTTTTTCTGAACTCTGCTTCCAAGACTCTTTTATTGAGGCTTATGCAAGAAAAGGTGGTAGAAAAACAACTACAAAAGAAAACACGGCAATGTTTAATGACTGATTTTTTAACCAACTTATTTTATGCTTTAAGTACCTGCATATGTACAAATGTTTGATTAAAAACTTATTGATTTAAATTTAATTTAAATATTTTTTAAGTTTTTTTCTTTTGTTTGCTTTAAATAAAAAACTAATTTCATTGAAACTGTCTGTTTGTGTTTTATTTTGTATAAAAAAAAGAAGAAAAAGACTGTAGTCCAATATTACGAATTTTCCAACAGTACGAAATGGCCTGACATTATATCTGTGGACTTTTGACAAAACAACATCTCTTGAAATAAGACATTTTTGCAAGATTTTTATATGAAATATTATCCTTGCATTTCTACGCCATTTGGTTAAAAATCTACAGTTCTTGGCAAATCAACTTCTTTCATTATATTTGGAAAAAAATATTTGATAAAATATCTTATCTGAAAGAGTTTAAAAATTTTCTAAAATGCAAGAAATAAAATTGTTATATCCTTTTGACAAAACATCTAAATTGTATTTAATATTTGTTTGCATATATACATTTTGTTTTAACAAAACAGCTTCTCTTCAAAGAAGTTGTTTTATCAAAACTGAAATTTAGAAAATATGTAACTTGCTTGATTGAGACAAGATAAATTTTTAAATGGTTCACAGAGAACATTAATTTTGACTAAACGACTTGTGTGAAAAGAAGTTCTTATGTGAAAACAAAAACTGATAAAAAGTAAAATATTGTTTGCAAAGAAGTGTTTTTGTGGACTTGAAAATAAATATTTTGATCAAATTGTAGTTGTATTGGAGTTCATGCGTGGTATAAATTTGGCAGCCAACACCACGTTTAAGAAACACAAAAGCAGCAATTGGCATGTAAATCATTGCTAGCAACAACAAAATAAGACTCCATTAGTTATTTGTAGGAACATAAATTGCAAGACGACTCATATCATATTTTCCGCACAAAAAAACTAGTAGTTTTACTCTTTCCGACGTTTTTTTTTAATCATATTTTCCAATAAAATGTGTCAAAAATCCTCCAACCAACTGCATTTTTGCCAAATAACAAATCACAAATACAACTGTTTATTTTTTATTTTATTTTTTGGAACTATTCGGCCACATTTTCAGTTAAACAATTTCAGGTCATTGTCATTTTTTTTATTTGGCACCATTGCCATGTTTAATCATCTGGCACTATTGTCATTTTAAAAGTAAAGCTAGGTCAAATATAGGTCAAACACAGTTCGAAAAATAGTAGGCGTTGCGTTTTATAGCTAAAGTGATTAAGGAAATTTCATTCCCCAAAGTTTTTAGTTCGAGTAAGTTACAAACAGAAAAATGGAAAAATATATAAAAGTTATGGCCAAGAATCAAAAATCAGATAATTCCAATGTTTGTAAAAATCATTGTTCTATATAGTGATTCCTGTCCTGGTCAGAACCGCAACTCATATCTTTGCGCAATGTTTGAGAAAGTTTTGGAAGATTACGCAAGTATTCAACTTATTGATCATAAATTTCTTGTCGTGGGCCATACGCATCTTGTGATACTGTACATGCGCAAATAGAAAAGAAAAATTTCTTCGGATCTATTGAACATTCGCACGATTGGGCAAACTTAATATCGGCGACCAATAAAAATTATATTGTCCATGAATTAAGACAAGAGGATTTCTTCGATTTTCGTGCAAATAAAGAACAAATATACATGAAGGTCACATAGCATTTCAGGTATAATTTTAAATACCTACATTCTTTTTAACACAATATTATTTTTTTAATCTTCTGATTTTTAGGTGAGAAGTTTGAGTGGAAAAACGTTCGATGGCTGAGATACGAAAAAAGCAAGCCAGGAGTTTTGCAGTACAAATTTTCATTACACCCAGAAGAGTCATTTCAGATGTTAGATATAAACTCGCGTCGCCGTAAAAAACCATCTCCCCAATTGGCCACAAGCTACAATTCCCCTTTGCCTGTATCACAAAATAAAAAGAAAGATTTATTAGATATGCTGCTATTAATTGGTACAAATTACCACAGTTTTTATCACAATATTAAAGCGGAAGGTGATATCCCCATTGAAGTTCACCCAGACTTTTGCGAAGATGAAGGTACTCAATAATATAATTATGCTTTTAAAATGTGTAGAGTTGGAGCATTTATTTCCTTCCTTTTGAATACTTTTTTGTTAAATTTTGTTTTCTTTTTGTTTTCTCTACAGAATTATAATTTTGTAACAATATTGTCTAATTGAATTCAAGTATTTATGTTACATTAAATATAATAATATTTTTTAAAATAACCTATTTCAACTATTTTTATTAGCACCATTTTAACAAAAAAAACTTGCCTGAGATAAGCGCAAAATTTGAATCACGTTTTTGTTTAAAACCATTTTCACAAAACAACTTGTGTAATGTAAGTTAATAATTTTTGTTGAAAACAATTTCGACAAAACATCCTATCTTTTTATTCTTAATTTTTCTGAAAATCTGTTGGCATTAGATTAGAATTATTGACATCTTCACTCCAATTTAGTATTTAAATTTAATACTACACTTTCACCTTTTCACCAAATATTTCAAAATCAAAGTTGTAAGATATTTTAACAGTTTTTTCGTTCTCCTGTAAAATTGCAGTTTTTGAAAGAGGTTGTTTTGTCAAAAGGCCACAGATATTATTCGTATTATTGAACGTCTAGTGTATTAATATTAACGGAAACAAATCTTACAGACAAATTCAACTTCAGATACCTTACTTTAGATTTTATGGTACAGTCCAGAGTCTAGGTAGTTCTCTAACTCTATATTTCGGCAATATATTTCCCCCCGGTTCGCTATATCAGAAGATATACTCATGAACTTTTTCAATGACCTAAGACGCAACTTTCTTGCTGCTGGTGACTATAACGCCAAAAGCCAAACATACGCACTGGGGATCCCGTCTAGCATATCCTAGTTGAAACCGGCTGTACAAGTACCTATTGAAAATTAATTAGACTTTATATCGCCCGGTGGACTAACATACTTGCCTAGAGACTTTAACATAATAAGAGGAATAATAAGAGGAATTAGCAAATCGAACTTGTCCGCCTGTACTTGTCCCGACTTATGGTCAGATCATTCACCTGTTACATTTCTTCTCCTTGAGGAGGCTGTACTCACTAATGAGTCTCTAAGACGCATGTCTCCCAACACAATCTGCTTGAAATAAAGGAAGTACATTAGCAGTTCTATAAATTCTATTCGACTTATTTTTAATGCCATAGATATCGACAATAGCGTCTTAAATTTTAATTCCATCTTAGAACAGGAGGTCATCCACGCCACGATGGAATAAAAAACTCGACAATAAACTTGAATACTTACACTAACAGGGAATTAGAGCTCTTGTAAACGAGAAACGTAGGTTTAGACGCAACGCAAATGGCGAGTGGGCTATATCAGAAAAGGAGAAAGCCCGTGTTTACGCAAACCATCTGGACCTGGTATTTCGTCCGAATCATGCAAGTATTGGATTCCTTTCTTCCATTGTTTACAACTGCTAATGAAGTCATGCATATTATAGGTGTTTGAATCTAGCAGTCATGAAAGACGGTCGTTCTGCTCGCGACTATTTCCATCCTATAGTTTCTGTTAAAGTTCTAAGCTTTCTACTCGTTTATAAAATTTTTAATTATCAAGTGGACAGTGTACAACAATTGTGTGATCAATCAAAGAATAAATAAACTGACAAAATGAGTTCATGCTCAGAACTCTGTTCTACCAAAAACATTAATTAAACTATTGGATAATGAATGAAAACGCAAAAAACTGCATCATGCAAATGACTCTCAAAGTAAACAATTAAGGACGATTGTTGCGCTCTACTCGATGACGTTGACTTCGAATGCGACGAAGAAGCGCTGTCAAAATATGAAAAGCACGTGCAAGTGCACTCTCATACTCAAAGCAAAACAAATAATGCAACATCAACCTCTACTGATAAGCAAGTGTCACAACCAACGACAAGCAATAACTCAGCTCAGAGAGTTACTAAACAAATATCCACAAACAATAATAATCAAAAAAAACGTGAAAATACCACCAATATTTTCATTTTAAATACAAATGAACTTATATCATTTATTAAAAATTTTTTTCGTTTTTTTGTTATTTATTCGGTCTTTTATCATTATTATGACTTGAGCAGTTTTTTATTCTGGTTCGAGACCTTTATGTTGTTTCTTTTTCAGAATCAACTTAAAAAGAAGAAATTGGTGAAATGTATTTGCTACGGTTGCCAGGCAGACTGTACAGCTGTTTCTAAACCCGCCAAGGTTTTTCTTCAGCAGTCTTTGGCAACGATTACTTCGGCCACAAATCAAATGACTTATACGGGAGACTCATTTTTATTAATGAGAATTACCCTTTGTGTATAGTCTTCGAACTGTGCGTAGAGCAATCTTCAACGCGCAATATCATTTCCACCAATTCCGTTTCGCATGGGTCTTCGTTGAAAACCACAAATGCAAAAAGCACAATCAAAGTGTGCATGTTTTTTGTGCGTACATATACTCATACATGCGTTGCACATTAGGGCGTACCAATCCTTTTTAATAGTTTTTTCGTTTTTTTGTTATTTATTCGGTCTTTTATCATTATTATGACTTGAGCAGTTTTTTATTCTGGTTCGAGACCTTTATGTTGTTTCTTTTTCAGAATCAACTTAAAAAGAAGAAATTGGTGAAATGTATTTGCTACGGTTGCCAGGCAGACTGTACAGCTGTTTCTAAACACGCCAAGGTTTTTCTTCAGCAGTCTTTGGCAACGATTACTTCGGCCACAAATCAAATGACTTATACGGGAGACTCATTTTTATTAATGAGAATTACCCTTTGTGTATAGTCTTCGAACTGTGCGTAGAGCAATCTTCAACGCGCAATATCATTTCCACCAATTCCGTTTCGCATGGGTCTTCGTTGAAAACCACAAATGCAAAAAGCACAATCAAAGTGTGCATGTTTTTTGTGCGTACATATACTCATACATGCGTTGCACATTAGGGCGTACCAATCCTTTTTAATAGTTTTTTCGTTTTTTTGTTATTTATTCGGTCTTTTATCATTATTATGACTTGAGCAGTTTTTTATTCTGGTTCGAGACCTTTATGTTGTTTCTTTTTCAGAATCAACTTAAAAAGAAGAAATTGGTGAAATGTATTTGCTACGGTTGCCAGGCAGACTGTACAGCTGTTTCTAAACCCGCCAAGGTTTTTCTTCAGCAGTCTTTGGCAACGATTACTTCGGCCACAAATCAAATGACTTATATTATTTCGAAGACTATACACAAAGGGTAATTCTCATTAATAAAAATGAGTCTCCCGTATAAGTCATTTGATTTGTGGCCGAAGTAATCGTTGCCAAAGACTGCTGAAGAAAAACCTTGGCGGGTTTAGAAACAGCTGTACAGTCTGCCTGGCAACCGTAGCAAATACATTTCACCAATTTCTTCTTTTTAAGTTGATTCTGAAAAAGAAACAACATAAAGGTCTCGAACCAGAATAAAAAACTGCTCAAGTCATAATTTATTAAAAATGTTTAGCTCGGTTGTTTTATTTCGGTCTGTTGCTTTTACACATTGAACAGGGATTAAACCGGCTCAAGACCTCTTGCTTCTATATTTAAATAGAAGACAAGTTTTTAACAAAATGGCAAAGTGACATTGATTTTCATGGCTGCACACTACTTTTATGATGATTTCGGGTCCGTGACAACACCCTTCAGAAAGCCTTGCTACTTCTCATGTTTTCTTCACACAATTGCCCACGAAAATACAACTCACTCTTGCCACCTCTAAAGAGACACCACATCTAGAGCCATCAATAGATATGTTTTACAACACGTGTGTGTTGTAAAAAGAGTTTAGTTGACTATGTCAACTTGTGTGCCGTGTTAAAAATGGTTTAAAAATAGATGATTTCAGGCTAAAAGACTTGAACCAAAAAACAAAAAAATATTCTTTGTATTTAAATACTATGTCTAATTATGCCCGAGTCAAAATGCATTTACAAAAAACGAACACACATTTTTATACATTCACTCCAAAATGTATAAAAAATAAGACAATATTATTAAAAGGTCTCAGCGCTGATACTGACGCTGAGTCGATACTAAATGAACTCCGTGAATATGAAACTGAAAGCTTGAAATTTGTAAAAATCAGCCCATTTTATACAAATATATCAAGAAAAGGTGGATACAATCTTTCCACTTTTCTGGTACAAATATCGGCAGAGAGTGAAATTCGTCAACTTAATAACATCAAAGGCATTTTATACCGATGCGTTAAATGGAAACCGCTTAAAAAGCAAGAAATTCAGCAGTGCAGAAAGTGCCAGGGATTCTTCCATAGTGCCTCTAACTGCCACCTACAACCCAGATGCGTAAAGTGGTATCAAACACACAATACTCGAGAATATGCCATATCCAAAGTGAATGAAAATGAACGCGACAAACTATACTGTGTTTTATGCAACAAATAATAAATATACAGAAACAACTACAATTACAATCTTCAAGAATTGACACTTTATTTTCCTTTATAATATATAACGTTTGTGGAATGAAATCGCAACAAATTTTATATCGCTGGGTATAAAGAAAAATTAAAAATGTAAACAAAGTACCGTTATTTTTCATTTACCACATGTTTTGTGATATTGCTATTTGATTTTTGCTGAAATTGATCATTTATTTTGTTTGCAATGTCGTCAAAAGAAGAACAACGTCGAAAAACCATTTGTAATTTTTTCGACCATCATCCTGATTGGAAGAAGTCCGATATCGTTTCTCATTTTGTAGAGCAAGGAGAAAATCGAAGTTCGGTATATAGAACCCTGGCGATATATGAGAAGAGACGAACAACAGAAAGAAAACGTGGTTCTGGAAAAAAGTGTAGTTTGAACGACTCTTCTATGAGAAGCCGACTTCGAAAAATTACCGATGGTAAAGTCGCTAAATCCTATAGGGAGCTTAGGAAAAAGTGAGTCAAATGTGACGGAAAAACAGTGAAAAAGTATCTGAGTGATATGGGAATTCAGAGAAAATCCAGAAAAAACAAGGCAAAAGCGTCAGAAGCTCAAGAAGTAACCCAAGAGGCTCGACTTAGAAGTTTGGTCAAAAATACATTCAAAGCCAAGAGCGACATTGTATGCATCATGGACGATGAGTCATATTTCACATCGGATGGAAACGAATGGCAAAGAAAACATTTTTTTGAAGGAAAAAACACGTAGACGATAAAATAAAGTATGTGGAGCATTCAAAATTTCCTAAAAAAGTTTTATTGTGGCTTGCAATTAGTCAGCATGGAATGTCAGAACCAGTTTTTTTTTGAGGCCGGTTTGGCCGTCAATTCTGAAAGATATATTAATTTCTGCTTACCAAAAGTTGAAGAATTTATGAATAAGAAGCATAGAAACTTAAATGTAATCTTCTGGCCCGAATTAGCATCAAGTCATTACGCCAAGAAGACATTGGAAGCCATGGATACTAGAGCGTACCAGGTTACAAGTAAAAAAAAAAAGTTCGCCGTACACCTTCGAATATGAAGTATTATTGAAAGGTAGTTTCAAAATTTTTTTTTTTATTTTTTTATGCCGAACGTAATGGTCGCGCTTTTACATTTTTCTATATAACTTCTGCATTTATAAACGGATTTTAAAGTGTGATACATCGATGTTTTTGTCTCGACGAGGCCGATTTTTTTGTCTTTGAAGTCATTGAGCTCAAGCATCCTTAGGAAGAGTTTCATGATTTTATGCGAGCTTTAATTTTCTGATATTAGAGTGGTACATTAGGGTAGTAGCAACTGAGATATAATGGGTAAGTACCAGAAGGGGGTGCTTGAGCTCAATGACTTCAAAGACAAAAAAATCGGCCTCGTCGAGACAAAAACATCAATGTATCACACTTTAAAATCCGTTTATAAATGCAGAAGTTATATAGAAAAATGTAAAGGCGCGACCCCTACGTTCGGCATTAAAAATAAAAAAAAAAATTTTGAAGCTACCTTTCAATAATACTTTATATTCGAAGGTGTACGGCGAACTTTTTTTTTACTTGTAACCTGGTACGCTCTAGTATCCATTGCTTCCAATGTCTTCCTGGCGTAATGACTTGATGCTAATTCGGGCCAGAAGATTACATTTAAGTTTCTATGCTTCTTATTCATAAATTCTTTATTCGAAGGTGTACGGCGAACTTTTTTTTGAGGTACGCCCTAATGGATACCCTTCAAATTCCATATGTATGTAAAGAAGAAAATCCACCCAATGTACCCCCCTTAAGCCCAATTGAGGATTTTTGGGCAAATTTAAAACGAAAAGTATATATAAAAATTTGATTCAAAAAATTCGAAAGGAGCTTCAAAACATGCCAACATCGACATTTTCAACAGCCATGGAAAAAGTTCCTCGATATTGCCGCAAAGCAGCTCTAATGGGACCAAATATTTTTTACATTAAACTAGTACAATGTATTATCTTAAAAAAAATTGAAATAAAATTTTTGTTTTTGTTTAAAAGAAAAAAAATGTTTTTTTCTTGCGATTTCATTCCGCATACGTTACTCGTAATCGAAAAAAATCTTAATATAATTCATGTAAATGTAAACTCATTGATAAAACTAAATAGACGATACGAACTAATCAATTTTTTGAATACAAACAACCCAGACATTGTTATGCTGAATGAGACTAAGCTGAACAGTAAACATAAACTTAGGTCGGAAAAATATCACATAGTAAGGAAGGGTAGGAAAAACGCGAAACAAGGTGGAGGCACAGCCATTTTAATAAAAAAAAGAAGTCAAATTTCAATCCCTTTTAAACCATACAATCGATTCATTTAAATATTTAGAAACTTGTATTATAGAATTACCAACGCACTCAGGTAATGTTATCTATATAATTTCTGCATATTACCCATCAGGCAATAATGACTTTTTAGGTATGAAGTACACAAACTCTTCGAATCATTAAATTTGCATTCTCCTAATAGCTATTATATTTTAGCAGGAGATAAAGGCAGGATACTCAGAGATTGGTTAAAGGATAATGAAATTACATTTAAAGGCAACATTTATGCAACTGTGACACCTTCGTTTCCGCGATGTGGGTCCTTCCTGGACATATGTCTGGTCGACCACCGCATACGCATCCGTAGAGAAAATTATTCGACAAATTGTAAAACGTTATCGTAAGATAGCGACCACTTCGCATCACAAATAATAGCTTCCAAAAATATAAGTGAAGATCCATTTCTTCTGGTAAAGCAAGAGGAGTCATTAAAATACAATTACAAGAAAACTAACTGGAGAATATTACATTCCTTAAGCATGGAGTTTAAAGGCTCCACAAAGCAATGAAAGCATACCAAACAAAGAGGTAGTAAAACACTTAGGGCTACATATAGACAAATTTTTATATTTTAATGAGCATGTAAAAACCCAGTTAAACAAAGCAAGAAAAACTTTTTTCAGCTACAAGGCTCTATTTTTTCAAAACACATAACACCAGAAATAAAAACATTGTTATATAAATCATTAGTGCGTCCTATAATAACCTTTGGTTGCCCTATCTGGTTTAATGTATCGCCATCTTACATGGAAAATTCGAAAGAAAATGCCTCAGTGCTTATACTACTCGTAGTAATAAAAGACTGTATAACTTTTCAAATATAAAAAGAATCGACAACTTTATAATAAAAATAATTAGGAACCACATTGTACAAAGCACACAATGCTGCTCAAAAAATCTTATCGTGGCTCCTTACTATGTGAACGATGGGTACATTCAGTGAACTCTACTGATAGGATTCGTCCCTCCTGAATCATTCCTCTTCCTAGACAAGAAAGGCTTCATACAAAATAACTATGGTATTCCCATATTCTATCATTGTTATCGGAGAGCGAATGAAAAAGCTGTATGCATACTAGCGTATCAAATAAAGATATCGAGAAAAGTATTAAAATAAACATAAATAGATTTTGGTGGTTAAAATACCTAACCTTTTTATTTTTATCAACCTTGACCACCCCTTTTATCATCTCTAAAAAAGAAAGTAATGATTTTTAAAATATGTCATTGCAGAATTGTACATATTACAGATACGAGTATTTATAATACAATGTAGCAACAATATATAATTATATAAAATGTATTTTTTGTAGATACCAATATTAAGTGTATTTGTGTTCCCGATTAAGGGCTAAAAACTATGAATTGTTATAATATATTATTAAACCGCTTTCGTTTATTTATGGTTACTATAAGTATGTAAACTTGAATTAAATAAAATAAACAAATAAAAAAAATAATGCATATTATGATGGAAACCGTAAATCAGGGTAATGATACGATCTTGCAACGCCTAAAATGATCATAGACAATTTCTTTGATTCAAATGATCTTAAAGCCAGATGATCTTAAAGTCAATCGTTTGAACGGCGCGAATATTGCTGTTTTCCGTTTTTCTAGATGATGCTCAAGCATTTGACAAAGTCTGGCGCTTTGGCTTTATCAAAATTTATGTCTTACTTGGAAACCGCAGGTTGAGAGTCAAATCTGGGCAACACACCACCGGCGATCGCGAAATACTACCTGGTATCCCACAGAGTAGTGTCCTCGGGACTACCCTGTATCTTCTGTTTATTGCAGATATATATAATGAGCGCACACAAAAAGCCCGATATAGGATCCACAAATCTAGGCGTTTATCTAAGACGAGTTGAATCAAGGCTATCTGACTGGAGGATAAAGGTCAACGAGACAAAATGCACACAAGTAACTTTTACACGGAACTTAAGCACATGCCCGACATCGAAATTAACCCATTTCCGTCCTCTGTTCGCACTTGCGAACAAAAAATTTACTCAATTTGAGCGGTCAGTTTTTCTGTTTTATTTAAATTTAATGTTAAAATTTATGATGCAGAATTATTGTACATACTCTTAGCTTAAATAAATGGTAAATACAAATTTTCTTAATAATTTTTTTTTTAAGAATTTCGCTATTTTTCTACACCACCTTTTTTTAGACGTTTTTTATTTGTCTATTCATATATATTTATTGTACAAAAATGAAAATTGTAACTATGCAGTTTTTTCGGCAACAAATGAAAGAAATTAAATAAAATCAAAAAACACAAAACTAATTCCAACAAAGTTGTTGTAGACATCGGTAAACATTGCTGTTCGCAAGCTCGAACATTGGCTGCTATTCAACATAAATGATAATTTTTTTTACATGTGTGTTTTTTTTTCTTTAAAAAGAGCGGTAAACATTCGAAATGCAAAAACTATGACAAATACATATTTTTTAGTGTTGCAAGTTAATCAGCAGCGTGAAAAAGTATTGTGTGTTTCAGGTTGCATCTTCAAATTGAACGTTTCGGAGTGTTTTTTTTTTGCAAGTGATTTAAAAGTTGAGAGTAGAATTTTTTGTGTGGTTTTAAACTAATTTAAAAGATGACGCGTAAAGCTTTGACCATAGAAGAAATAATGGCTATGATTGAAGACGAAGATGACGGTATTGACACCGTTTGTGTGGTACCACCAGACAGAATTGATGAAGTTACAGATGAGAAATACATACATAGACGATAATGAAATTCCCATAAATGATAATGTATTTTCATCAAGATTTTATTATATGTATTATGGGCATAATTTTTGTTTTTATTTAGCAAACAGCTTTGCAAGAAGTAGCTGGCACGTTTGAAATATATAGAAGAGATCAAGATGACCCTCTTCAAGATATGATAATTACTGACCAACCAACGACATCTGCAGCAGCCATGCCACCAACAAAACGTGCCAAAATAACAGACAGTCCCTTACGGACATTCAAAGATCCTAAGTGGACACAGAGGAATGATAGATCAGGAAATTTTGAGTTTGCTTTACAAACAAATACAGATGAATTATTGGCTGTTCGATCGAAGTTATTTTCTGAAATAAAAGAATCGTCACCATTGCAGCTCTTTGAAAAGATTTTTGACCAGGAAATGCTAGATTTCATCATAAATGAATCAAATATCTATGCTCAACAAAAGCAGATAAACACTTCCTTAAACGAAATTAGACTGAGACGTTTCTTAGGTATTCTGATATTATCAGGATTCAACACATTGCCCTCAATTGAAGACTATTGGTCGAATGATCCATGTCTAGGCAATTCAATAGTAAAGCAGAGTATGCCACGTAAAATGTTCAAAGATTTAAAACGAATTATCCATTTTAATAACAACAATAATTTGGACATAAATGATAAGCTCACCAAGGTAAAAATAATAAAATGACTATGAAATTTATATTAATATAACATTATGATTGACTGATAATATGTGATGTGTTTATTTCTCAGGTTAGACCATTGGTTGAGATGGCAAACAAAAAGTACATGCAGTTTGGCATATGGAGTACCGATTTGTCAATTGATGAACAAATGGTTCCATATTTTGGACGCCACTCATGTAAAATGTACATAAGAAACAAACCAATACGGTTTGGTTACAAATTGTGGTGTCTTTGCTCTGCAAATGGGTATTTGTATAGCTGCATACCGTATGCGGGAGCCAGTGATAATTATGATCGACAAATCGGTCTGGGCGCAGATGTTGTACTAAGACTATTAGAAAATGTCGAAAACCCCAATTGTCATAGAGTTTACTTTGATAATTTTTTCACGTCTTATCAACTAATGTGTTTGCTGAGTGAAAAAAAATTTTGTGCATCTGGAACAGTTCGCACCAATAGAATTGGTAAAGCACCATTAAAAACAGGAAATCAATTAAATCGTGGTGACTCTGATTTTCAATATGATCCAACGAACAATATATTGGTTTGTCGTTGGGCTGATAATAAGGAAGTGACAATTTGTACTAATTTTGACCAAATTCAGCCAATGCACTCTGTCAAAAGATGGAAAAAAAAAGAAAAAAAAATCGGAACTTATCAGCAGCCAAATATGTTTTACAATTATAACCAAGGCATGGGTGGTGTTGATTTGCATGACAACGCAGTGCAAAATTATAGAATAAACATCCGATCTAAAAAGTGGTATTGGCCATTCTTCATCTCAGTTTTAAGTTCATCTGTTGTCAACGCCTGGAAGCTACACTGCTTTGTCGCAAAGGAAAGAAACGAAAAACCTATGCCGCAAAAAAAATTTTCGTGATATAATAGCAAAAGAACTTTTGTTGTCATGTAAACGACTAGAAAACTCTCCAGAATTTTCACCACGCAACTTGCCAAGAGTCGATTGTGAGCACATTCCCGTTGAGCAGGAGGATGGAAAGCCTAGACGTTGCAGATTAAAATCTTGTGGCAAGCCAATAAAATGGATGTGCAAAAAGTGTAACGTTCATTTGCATCCTAAGTGTTTTGAGGCGTACCATCAATATTTATAAAAACTGTAATTTCTCAATATTCTGAAATAAATATATTTACTTTAATCAAAAAACATTTATGTTAAAATTAATTTTTTTACAAAAAATAAAATAATTTCAAAGTTTTTATAGCAATAAATAATAATGTTGAATAGCGGCCAACGTTCGCGCTTGCGAACACCATTTTCCGACAATCCCAGAAGAGCTAGGTGAATTTTAGCAACGGATTCGGTTTCACGAGCCTAAAATTAGCTAAGAACTCGAATTTCATTCAAATCTGACGACTTTTATGTTTCACGGCCGGAAATGGGTTAAATAAAATCCTTTTTTTCTATCCGATAACGTTACATACCTGGGGATCCACCTGGATAAAATCGTCTCTATAAATCAAGAGTTTTGTTTTTTTTGCCTTTTTAGCAGAAAATATTTTAATTTGTTTGTGTAATGTTTAGTTGTAAATTAGGTTTTTATTTAGTTATTTTTTTGTGTTTAAACAGTGGGCTTACAAATTTGTTTGTAATTATTTGTTTGCCAATTCAATGTGTACTTGTATGTTATCACAACTGTTTGTTTTGTGTGATTTTAATTTTATTTCAAAAGTTGTGTTTTATAGGGATAAGTTTTTCGGTTTTAATAATTTTTTTTGTCACTTTGTCACGGGGTAACGACTGTACTTTTTCAATATAAAAATGGAAATGAATAATGTGTTGTCGCCGATGACTTGTTGCAAGCTTGGCGTTTGCTTTCTTGCAATATATATATATATATATATATATATATATATATATATATATATATATATATATATATATATATATATATATATATATATATATATATATATATATATTGATCATTTATTTTGTTTGCAATGTCGTCAAAAGAAGAAGAACGTCGAAAAACCATTTGTAATTTTTTCGACCATCATCCTGATTGGAAGAAGTCCGATATCGTTTCTCATTTTGTAGAGCAAGGAGAAAATCGAAGTTCGGTATATAGAACACTGGCGATATATGAGAAGAGACAAACAACAGAAAGAAAACGTGGTTCTGGAAAAAAGTGTAGTTTGAACGACTCTTCTATGAGAAGCCGACTTCGAAAAATTACCGATGTCGCTAAATCCTATAGGGAGCTTAGGAAAAAGTTCAAATGTGACGGAAAAACAGTGAAAAAGTATCTGAGTGATATGGGAATTCAGAGAAAATCCAGAAAAAACAAGGCAAAAGCGTCAGAAGCTCAAGAAGTTACCCAAGAGGCTCGACTTAGAAGTTTGGTCAAAAATACATTCAAAGCCAAGAGCGACATTGTATGCATCATGGACGATGAGTCATATTTCACATCGGATGGAAACGAATGGCAAAGAAAACATTTTTTTGAAGGAAAAAACACGTAGACGATAAAATAAAGTATGTGGAGCATTCAAAATTTCCTAAAAAAGTTTTATTGTGGCTTGCAATTAGTCAGCATGGAATGTCAGAACCAGTTTTTTTTTGAGTCCGGTTTGGCCGTCAATTCTGAAAGATATATTAAATTCTGCTTACCAAAAGTTGAAGAATTTATGAATAAGAAGCATAGAAACTTAAATGTAATCTTCTGGCCCGAATTAGCATCAAGTCATTACGCCAAGAAGACATTGGAAGCCATGGATACTAGAGCGTACCAGGTTACAAGTAAAAAAAAAAAGTTCGCCGTACACCTTCGAATATGAAGTATTATTGAAAGGTAGTTTCAAAAACTTTTTTTTTATTTTTTTATGCCGAACGTAATGGTCGCGCTTTTACATTTTTCTATATAACTTCTGCATTTATAAACGGATTTTAAAGTGTGATACATCGATGTTTTTGTCTCGACGAGGCCGATTTTTTTGTCTTTGAAGTCATTGAGCTCAAGCATCCTTAGGAAGAGTTTCATGATTTTATGCGAGCTTTAATTTTCTGATATTAGAGTGGTACATTAGGGTAGTAGCAACTGAGATATAATGGGTAAGTACCAGAAGGGGGTGCTTGAGCTCAATGACTTCAAAGACAAAATGTTTTTTTCTTGCGATTTCATTCCGCATACGTTACTCGTAATCGAAAAAAATCTTAATATAATTCATGTAAATGTAAACTCATTGATAAAACTAAATAGACGATACGAACTAATCAATTTTTTGAATACAAACAACCCAGACATTGTTATGCTGAATGAGACTAAGCTGAACAGTAAACATAAACTTAGGTCGGAAAAATATCACATAGTAAGGAAGGGTAGGAAAAACGCGAAACCAGGTGGAGGCACAGCCATTTTAATAAAAAAAAGAAGTCAAATTTCAATCCCTTTTAAACCATACAATCGATTCATTTAAATATTTAGAAACTTGTATTATAGAATTACCAACGCACTCAGGTAATGTTATCTATATAATTTCTGCATATTACCCATCAGGCAATAATGACTTTTTAGGTATGAAGTACACAAACTCTTCGAATCATTAAATTTGCATTCTCCTAATAGCTATTATATTTTAGCAGGAGATAAAGGCAGGATACTCAGAGATTGGTTAAAGGATAATGAAATTACATTTAAAGGCAACATTTATGCAACTGTGACACCTTCGTTTCCGCGATGTGGGTCCTTCCTGGACATATGTCTGGTCGACCACCGCATACGCATCCGTAGAGAAAATTATTCGACAAATTGTAAAACGTTATCGTAAGATAGCGACCACTTCGCATCACAAATAATAGCTTCCAAAAATATAAGTGAAGATCCATTTCTTCTGGTAAAGCAAGAGGAGTCATTAAAATACAATTACAAGAAAACTAACTGGAGAATATTACATTCCTTAAGCAGGGAGTTTAAAGGCTCCACAAAGCAATGAAAGCATACCAAACAAAGAGGTAGTAAAACACTTAGGGCTACATATAGACAAATTTTTATATTTTAATGAGCATGTAAAAACCCAGTTAAACAAAGCAAGAAAAACTTTTTTCAGCTACAAGGCTCTATTTTTTCAAAACACATAACACCAGAAATAAAAACATTGTTATATAAATCATTAGTGCGTCCTATAATAACCTATGGTTGCCCTATCTGGTTTAATGTATCGCCATCTTACATGGAAAATTCGAAAGAAAATGCCTCAGTGCTTATACTACTCGTAGTAATAAAAGACTGTATAACTTTTCAAATATAAAAAGAATCGACAACTTTATAATAAAAATAATTAGGAACCACATTGTACAAAGCACACAATGCTGCTCAAAAAATCTTATCGTGGCTCCTTACTATGTGAACGATGGGTACATTCAGTGAACTCTACTGATAGGATTCGTCCCTCCTGAATCATTCCTCTTCCTAGACAAGAAAGGCTTCATACAAAATAACTATGGTATTCCCATATTCTATCATTGTTATCGGAGAGCGAATGAAAAAGCTGTATGCATACTAGCGTATCAAATAAAGATATCGAGAAAAGTATTAAAATAAACATAAATAGATTTTGGTGGTTAAAATACCTAACCTTTTTATTTTTATCAACCTTGACCACCCCTTTTATCATCTCTAAAAAAGAAAGTAATGATTTTTAAAATATGTCATTGCAGAATTGTACATATTACAGATACGAGTATTTATAATACAATGTAGCAACAATATATAATTATATAAAATGTATTTTTTGTAGATACCAATATTAAGTGTATTTGTGTTCCGATTAAGGGCTAAAAACTATGAATTGTTATAATATATTATTAAACCGCTTTCGTTTATTTATGGTTACTATAAGTATGTAAACTTGAATTAAATAAAATAAACAAATAAAAAAAAATAATGCATATTATGATGGAAACCGTAAATCAGGGTAATGATACGATCTTGCAACGCCTAAAATGATCATAGACAATTTCTTTGATTCAAATGATCTTAAAGCCAGATGATCTTAAAGTCAATCGTTTGAACGGCGCGAATATTGCTGTTTTCCGTTTTTCTAGATGATGCTCAAGCATTTGACAAAGTCTGGCGCTTTGGCTTTATCAAAATTTATGTCTTACTTGGAAACCGCAGGTTGAGAGTCAAATCTGGGCAACACACCACCGGCGATCGCGAAATACTACCTGGTATCCCACAGAGTAGTGTCCTCGGGACTACCCTGTATCTTCTGTTTATTGCAGATATATATAATGAGCGCACACAAAAAGCCCGATATAGGATCCACAAATCTAGGCGTTTATCTAAGACGAGTTGAATCAAGGCTATCTGACTGGAGGATAAAGGTCAACGAGACAAAATGCACACAAGTAACTTTTACACGGAACTTAAGCACATGCCCGCTATTTTTCTACACCACCTTTTTTTAGACGTTTTTTATTTGTCTATTCATATATATTTATTGTACAAAAATGAAAATTGTAACTATGCAGTTTTTTCGGCAACAAATGAAAGAAATTAAATAAAATCAAAAACACAAAACTAATTCCAACAAAGTTGTTGTAGACATCGGTAAACATTGCTGTTCGCAAGCTCGAACATTGGCTGCTATTCAACATAAATGATAATTTTTTTTACATGTGTGTTTTTTTTTCTTTAAAAAGAGCGGTAAACATTCGAAATGCAAAAACTATGACAAATACATATTTTTTAGTGTTGCAAGTTAATCAGCAGCGTGAAAAAGTTTTGTGTGTTTCAGGTTGCATCTTCAAATTGAACGTTTCGGAGTGTTTTTTTTTGCAAGTGATTTAAAAGTTGAGAGTAGAATTTTTTGTGTGGTTTTAAACTAATTTAAAAGATGACGCGTAAAGCTTTGACCATAGAAGAAATAATGGCTATGATTGAAGACGAAGATGACGGTATTGACACCGTTTGTGTGGTACCACCAGACAGAATTGATGAAGTTACAGATGAGAAATACATACATAGACGATAATGAAATTCCCATAAATGATAATGTATTTTCATCAAGATTTTATTATATGTATTATGGGCATAATTTTTGTTTTTATTTAGCAAACAGCTTTGCAAGAAGTAGCTGGCACGTTTGAAATATATAGAAGAGATCAAGATGACCCTCTTCAAGATATGATAATTACTGACCAACCAACGACATCTGCAGCAGCCATGCCACCAACAAAACGTGCCAAAATAACAGACAGTCCCTTACGGACATTCAAAGATCCTAAGTGGACACAGAGGAATGGTAGATCAGGAAATTTTGAGTTTGCTTTACAAACAAATACAGATGAATTATTGGCTGTTCGATCGAAGTTATTTTCTGAAATAAAAGAATCGTCACCATTGCAGCTCTTTGAAAAGATTTTTGACCAGGAAATGCTAGATTTCATCATAAATGAATCAAATATCTATGCTCAACAAAAGCAGATAAACACTTCCTTAAACGAAATTAGACTGAGACGTTTCTTAGGTATTCTGATATTATCAGGATTCAACACATTGCCCTCAATTGAAAACTATTGGTCGAATGATCCATGTCTAGGCTATTCAATAGTAAAGCAGAGTATGCCACGTAAAATGTTCAAAGACTTAAAACGAATTATCCATTTTAATAACAACAATAATTTGGACATAAATGATAAGCTCACCAAGGTAAAAATAATAAAATAACTATGAAATTTATATTAATATAACATTATGATTGACTGATAATATGTGATGTGTTTATTTCTCAGGTTAGACCATTGGTTGAGATGGCAAACAAAAAGTACATGCAGTTTGGCATATAGAGTACCGATTTGTCAATTGATGAACAAATGGTTCCATATTTTGGACGCCACTCATGTAAAATGTACATAAGAAACAAACCAATACGGTTTGGTTACAAATTGTGGTGTCTTTGCTCTGCAAATGGGTATTTGTATAGCTGCATACCGTATGCGGGAGCCAGTGATAATTATGATCGACAAATCGGTCTGGGCGCAGATGTTGTACTAAGACTATTAGAAAATGTCGAAAACCCCAATTGTCTGAGAGTTTACTTTGATAATTTTTTCACGTCTTATCAACTAATGTGTTTGCTGAGTGAAAAAAAATTTTGTGCATCTGGAACAGTTCGCACCAATAGAATTGGTAAAGCACCATTAAAAACAGGAAATCAATTAAATCGTGGTGACTCTGATTTTCAATATGATCCAACGAACAATATATTGGTTTGTCGTTGGGCTGATAATAAGGAAGTGACAATTTGTACTAATTTTGACCAAATTCAGCCAATGCACTCTGTCAAAAGATGGAAAAAAAAGAAAAAAAAATCGGAACTTATCAGCAGCCAAATATGTTTTACAATTATAACCAAGGCATGGGTGGTGTTGATTTGCATGACAACGCAGTGCAAAATTATAGAATAAACATCCGATCTAAAAAGTGGTATTGGCCATTCTTCATCTCAGTTTTAAGTTCATCTGTTGTCAACGCCTGGAAGCTACACTGCTTTGTCGCAAAGGAAAGAAACGAAAAACCTATGCCGCAAAAAAAATTTTCGTGATATAATAGCAAAAGAACTTTTGTTGTCATGTAAACGACTAGAAAACTCTCCAGAATTTTCACCACGCAACTTGCCAAGAGTCGATTGTGAGCACATTCCCGTTGAGCAGGAGGATGGAAAGCCTAGACGTTGCAGATTAAAATCTTGTGGCAAGCCAATAAAATGGATGTGCAAAAAGTGTAACGTTCATTTGCATCCTAAGTGTTTTGAGGCGTACCATCAATATTTATAAAAACTGTAATTTCTCAATATTCTGAAATAAATATATTTACTTTAATCAAAAAACATTTATGTTAAAATTAATTTTTTTACAAAAAATAAAATAATTTCAAAGTTTTTATAGCAATAAATAATAATGTTGAATAGCGGCCAACGTTCGCGCTTGCGAACACCATTTTCCGACAATCCCAGAAGAGCTAGGTGAATTTTAGCAACGGATTCGGTTTCACGAGCCTAAAATTAGCTAAGAACTCGAATTTCATTCAAATCTGACGACTTTTATGTTTCACGGCCGGAAATGGGTTAAATAAAATCCTTTTTTTCTATCCGATAACGTTACATACCTGGGGATCCACCTGGATAAAATCGTCTCTATAAATCAAGAGTTTTGTTTTTTTTGCCTTTTTAGCAGAAAATATTTTAATTTGTTTGTGTAATGTTTAGTTGTAAATTAGGTTTTTATTTAGTTATTTTTTTGTGTTTAAACAGTGGGCTTACAAATTTGTTTGTAATTATTTGTTTGCCAATTCAATGTGTACTTGTATGTTATCACAACTGTTTGTTTTGTGTGATTTTAATTTTATTTTACAAAAGTTGTGTTTTATAGGGATAAGTTTTTCGGTTTTAATAATTTTTTTTGTCACTTTGTCACGGGGTAACGACTGTACTTTTTCAATATAAAAATGGAAATGAATAATGTGTTGTCGCCGATGACTTGTTGCAAGCTTGGCGTTTGCTTTCTTGCAATATATATATATATATATATATATATATATATATATATATATATATATATATATATATATATATATATATATATATATATATATATATATATATATATATATATATATTGATCATTTATTTTGTTTGCAATGTCGTCAAAAGAAGAAGAACGTCGAAAAACCATTTGTAATTTTTTCGACCATCATCCTGATTGGAAGAAGTCCGATATCGTTTCTCATTTTGTAGAGCAAGGAGAAAATCGAAGTTCGGTATATAGAACACTGGCGATATATGAGAAGAGACAAACAACAGAAAGAAAACGTGGTTCTGGAAAAAAGTGTAGTTTGAACGACTCTTCTATGAGAAGCCGACTTCGAAAAATTACCGATGTCGCTAAATCCTATAGGGAGCTTAGGAAAAAGTTCAAATGTGACGGAAAAACTGTGAAAAAGTATCTGAGTGATATGGGAATTCAGAGAAAATCCAGAAAAAACAAGGCAAAAGCGTCAGAAGCTCAAGAAGTTACCCAAGAGGCTCGACTTAGAAGTTTGGTCAAAAATACATTCAAAGCCAAGAGCGACATTGTATGCATCATGGACGATGAGTCATATAAGAAGACATTGGAAGCCATGGATACTAGAGCGTACCAGGTTACAAGTAAAAAAAAAAAGTTCGCCGTACACCTTCGAATATGAAGTATTATTGAAAGGTAGTTTCAAAATTTTTTTTTTTATTTTTTTATGCCGAACGCATCCTTAGGAAGAGTTTCATGATTTTATGCGAGCTTTAATTTTCTGATATTAGAGTGGTACATTAGGGTAGTAGCAACTGAGATATAATGGGTAAGTACCAGAAGGGGGTGCTTGAGCTCAATGACTTCAAAGACAAAAAAATCGGCCTCGTCGAGACAAAAACATCAATGTATCACACTTTAAAATCCGTTTATAAATGCAGAAGTTATATAGAAAAATGTAAAGGCGCGACCCCTACGTTCGGCATTAAAAATAAAAAAAAAATTTTGAAACTACCTTTCAATAATACTTTATATTCGAAGGTGTACGGCGAACTTTTTTTTTTACTTGTAACCTGGTACGCTCTAGTATCCATGGCTTCCAATGTCTTCCTGGCGTAATGACTTGATGCTAATTCGGGCCAGAAGATTACATTTAAGTTTCTATGCTTCTTATTCATAAATTCTTTATTCGAAGGTGTACGGCGAACTTTTTTTTTGAGGTACGCCCTAATGGATAACCTTCAAATTCCATATGTATGTAAAGAAGAAAATCCACCCAATGTACCCCCCTTAAGCCCAATTGAGGATTTTTGGGCAAATTTAAAACGAAAAGTATATATAAAAATTTGATTCAAAAAATTCGAAAGGAGCTTCAAAACATGCCAACATCGACATTTTCAACAGCCATGGAAAAAGTTCCTCGATATTGCCGCAAAGCAGCTCTAATGGGACCAAATATTTTTTACATTAAACTAGTACAATGTATTATCTTAAAAAAATTGAAATAAAATTTTTGTTTTTGTTTAAAAGAAAAAAAATGTTTTTTTCTTGCGATTTCATTCCGCATACGTTACTCGTAATCGAAAAAAATCTTAATATAATTCATGTAAATGTAAACTCATTGATAAAACTAAATAGACGATACGAACTAATCAATTTTTTGAATACAAACAACCCAGACATTGTTATGCTGAATGAGACTAAGCTGAACAGTAAACATAAACATAAATTAGGTTTTTATTTAGTTATTTTTTTGTGTTTAAACAGTGGGCTTACAAATTTGTTTGTAATTATTTGTTTGCCAATTCAATGTGTACTTGTATGTTATCACAACTGTTTGTTTTGTGTGATTTTAATTTTATTTTACAAAAGTTGTGTTTTATAGGGATAAGTTTTTCGGTTTTAATAATTTTTTTTGTCACTTTGTCACGGGGTAACGACTGTACTTTTTCAATATAAAAATGGAAATGAATAATGTGTTGTCGCCGATGACTTGTTGCAAGCTTGGCGTTTGCTTTCTTGCAATATATATATATATATATATATATATATATATATATATATATATATATATATATATATATATATATATATATATATATATATATATATATATATATATATATATATATATATATATATATATATATATATATATATATATATATATATATATATATATATATATATATATATATATATATATATATATATATATATATATATATATATATATATATATATATATGATCATTTATTTTGTTTGCAATGTCGTCAAAAGAAGAAGAACGTCGAAAAACCATTTGTAATTTTTTCGACCATCATCCTGATTGGAAGAAGTCCGATATCGTTTCTCATTTTGTAGAGCAAGGAGAAAATCGAAGTTCGGTATATAGAACACTGGCGATATATGAGAAGAGACAAACAACAGAAAGAAAACGTGGTTCTGGAAAAAAGTGTAGTTTGAACGACTCTTCTATGAGAAGCCGACTTCGAAAAATTACCGATGTCGCTAAATCCTATAGGGAGCTTAGGAAAAAGTTCAAATGTGACGGAAAAACTGTGAAAAAGTATCTGAGTGATATGGGAATTCAGAGAAAATCCAGAAAAAACAAGGCAAAAGCGTCAGAAGCTCAAGAAGTTACCCAAGAGGCTCGACTTAGAAGTTTGGTCAAAAATACATTCAAAGCCAAGAGCGACATTGTATGCATCATGGACGATGAGTCATATAAGAAGACATTGGAAGCCATGGATACTAGAGCGTACCAGGTTACAAGTAAAAAAAAAAAGTTCGCCGTACACCTTCGAATATGAAGTATTATTGAAAGGTAGTTTCAAAATTTTTTTTTTTATTTTTTTATGCCGAACGCATCCTTAGGAAGAGTTTCATGATTTTATGCGAGCTTTAATTTTCTGATATTAGAGTGGTACATTAGGGTAGTAGCAACTGAGATATAATGGGTAAGTACCAGAAGGGGGTGCTTGAGCTCAATGACTTCAAAGACAAAAAAATCGGCCTCGTCGAGACAAAAACATCAATGTATCACACTTTAAAATCCGTTTATAAATGCAGAAGTTATATAGAAAAATGTAAAGGCGCGACCCCTACGTTCGGCATTAAAAATAAAAAAAAAATTTTGAAACTACCTTTCAATAATACTTTATATTCGAAGGTGTACGGCGAACTTTTTTTTTTACTTGTAACCTGGTACGCTCTAGTATCCATGGCTTCCAATGTCTTCCTGGCGTAATGACTTGATGCTAATTCGGGCCAGAAGATTACATTTAAGTTTCTATGCTTCTTATTCATAAATTCTTTATTCGAAGGTGTACGGCGAACTTTTTTTTTGAGGTACGCCCTAATGGATAACCTTCAAATTCCATATGTATGTAAAGAAGAAAATCCACCCAATGTACCCCCCTTAAGCCCAATTGAGGATTTTTGGGCAAATTTAAAACGAAAAGTATATATAAAAATTTGATTCAAAAAATTCGAAAGGAGCTTCAAAACATGCCAACATCGACATTTTCAACAGCCATGGAAAAAGTTCCTCGATATTGCCGCAAAGCAGCTCTAATGGGACCAAATATTTTTTACATTAAACTAGTACAATGTATTATCTTAAAAAAATTGAAATAAAATTTTTGTTTTTGTTTAAAAGAAAAAAAATGTTTTTTTCTTGCGATTTCATTCCGCATACGTTACTCGTAATCGAAAAAAATCTTAATATAATTCATGTAAATGTAAACTCATTGATAAAACTAAATAGACGATACGAACTAATCAATTTTTTGAATACAAACAACCCAGACATTGTTATGCTGAATGAGACTAAGCTGAACAGTAAACATAAACTTAGGTCGGAAAAATATCACATAGTAAGGAAGGGTAGGAAAAACGCGAAACAAGGTGGAGGCACAGCCATTTTAATAAAAAAAAGAAGTCAAATTTCAATCCGTTTTAAACCATACAATCGATTCTTTTAAATATTTAGAAACTTGTATTATAGAATTACCAACGCACTCAGGTAATGTTATCTATATAATTTCTGCATATTACCCATCAGGCAATAATGACGAACGTTTTAGGTATGAAGTACACAAACTCTTCGAATCATTAAATTTACATTCTCCTAATAGCTATTATATTTTAGCAGGAGATAAAGGCAGGATACTCAAAGATTGGTTAAAGGATAATGAAATTACATTTAAAGGCAACATTTATGCAACTGTGACACCTTCGTTTCCGCGATGTGGGTCCTTCCTGGACATATGTCTGGTCGACCACCGCATACGTATCCGTAGAGAAAATTATTCGACAAATTGTAAAACGTTATCGTAAGATAGCGACCACTTCGCATCACAAATAATAGCTTCCAAAAATATAAGTGAAGATCCATTTCTTCTGGTAAAGCAAGAGGAGTCATTAAAATACAATTACAAGAAAACTAACTGGAGAATATTACATTCCTTAAGCATGGAGTTTAAAGGCTCCACAAAGCAATGAAAGCATACCAAACAAAGAGGTAGTAAAACACTTAGGGCTACATATAGACAAATTTTTATATTTTAATGAGCAAGCCAGAAAAACTTTTTTCAGCTACAAGGCTCTATTTTTTCAAAACACATAACACCAGAAATAAAAACATTGTTATATAAATCTTTAGTGCGTCCTATAATAACCTTTGGTTGCCCTATCTGGTTTAATGTATCGCCATCTTACATGGAAAATTCGAAAGAAAATGCCTCAGTGCTTATACTACTCGTAGTAATAAAAGACTGTATAACTTTTCAAATATAAAAAGAATCGACAACTTTATAATAAAAATAATTAGGAACCACATTGTACAAAGCACACAATGCTGCTCAAAAAATCTTATCGTGGCTCCTTACTATGTGAACGATGGGTACATTCAGTGAACTCTACTGATAGGATTCGTCCCTCCTGAATCATTCCTCTTCCTAGACAAGAAAGGCTTCATACAAAATAACTATGGTATTCCCATATTCTATCATTGTTATCGGAGAGCGAATGAAAAAGCTGTATGCATACTAGCGTATCAAATAAAGATATCGAGAAAAGTATTAAAATAAACATAAATAGATTTTGGTGGTTAAAATACCTAACCTTTTTATTTTTATCAACCTTGACCACCCCTTTTATCATCTCTAAAAAAGAAAGTAATGATTTTTAAAATATGTCATTGCAGAATTGTACATATTACAGATACGAGTATTTATAATACAATGTAGCAACAATATATAATTATATAAAATGTATTTTTTGTAGATACCAATATTAAGTGTATTTGTGTTCCCGATTAAGGGCTAAAAACTATGAATTGTTATAATATATTATTAAACCGCTTTCGTTTATTTATGGTTACTATAAGTATGTAAACTTGAATTAAATAAAATAAACAAATAAAAAAATAATGCATATTATGATGGAAACCGTAAATCAGGGTAATGATACGATCTTGCAACGCCTAAAATGATCATAGACAATTTCTTTGATTCAAATGATCTTAAAGCCAGATGATCTTAAAGTCAATCGTTTGAACGGCGCGAATATTGCTGTTTTCCGTTTTTCTAGATGATGCTCAAGCATTTGACAAAGTCTGGCGCTTTGGCTTTATCAAAATTTATGTCTTACTTGGAAACCGCAGGTTGAGAGTCAAATCTGGGCAACACATCACCGGCGATCGCGAAATACTACCTGGTATCCCACAGAGTAGTGTCCTCGGGACTACCCTGTATCTTCTGTTTATTGCAGATATATATAATGAGCGCACACAAAAAGCCCGATATAGGATCCACAAATCTAGGCGTTCATCTAAGACGAGTTGAATCAAGGCTATCTGACTGGAGGATAAAGGTCAACGAGACAAAATGCACACAAGTAACTTTTACACGGAACTTAAGCACATGCCCGACATCGAAATTAACCCATTTCCGTCCTCTGTTCGCACTTGCGAACAAAAAATTTACTCAATTTGAGCGGTCAGTTTTTCTGTTTTATTTAAATTTAATGTTAAAATTTATGATGCAGAATTATTGTACATACTCTTAGCTTAAATAAATGGTAAATACAAATTTTCTTAATAATTTTTTTTTTAAGAATTTCGCTATTTTTCTACACCACCTTTTTTTAGACGTTTTTTATTTGTCTATTCATATATATTTATTGTACAAAAATGAAAATTGTAACTATGCAGTTTTTTCGGCAACAAATGAAAGAAATTAAATAAAATCAAAAAACACAAAACTAATTCCAACAAAGTTGTTGTAGACATCGGTAAACATTGCTGTTCGCAAGCTCGAACATTGGCTGCTATTCAACATAAATGATAATTTTTTTTACATGTGTGTTTTTTTTTCTTTAAAAAGAGCGGTAAACATTCGAAATGCAAAAACTATGACAAATACATATTTTTTAGTGTTGCAAGTTAATCAGCAGCGTGAAAAAGTATTGTGTGTTTCAGGTTGCATCTTCAAATTGAACGTTTCGGAGTGTTTTTTTTTTGCAAGTGATTTAAAAGTTGAGAGTAGAATTTTTTGTGTGGTTTTAAACTAATTTAAAAGATGACGCGTAAAGCTTTGACCATAGAAGAAATAATGGCTATGATTGAAGACGAAGATGACGGTATTGACACCGTTTGTGTGGTACCACCAGACAGAATTGATGAAGTTACAGATGAGAAATACATACATAGACGATAATGAAATTCCCATAAATGATAATGTATTTTCATCAAGATTTTATTATATGTATTATGGGCATAATTTTTGTTTTTATTTAGCAAACAGCTTTGCAAGAAGTAGCTGGCACGTTTGAAATATATAGAAGAGATCAAGATGACCCTCTTCAAGATATGATAATTACTGACCAACCAACGACATCTGCAGCAGCCATGCCACCAACAAAACGTGCCAAAATAACAGACAGTCCCTTACGGACATTCAAAGATCCTAAGTGGACACAGAGGAATGATAGATCAGGAAATTTTGAGTTTGCTTTACAAACAAATACAGATGAATTATTGGCTGTTCGATCGAAGTTATTTTCTGAAATAAAAGAATCGTCACCATTGCAGCTCTTTGAAAAGATTTTTGACCAGGAAATGCTAGATTTCATCATAAATGAATCAAATATCTATGCTCAACAAAAGCAGATAAACACTTCCTTAAACGAAATTAGACTGAGACGTTTCTTAGGTATTCTGATATTATCAGGATTCAACACATTGCCCTCAATTGAAGACTATTGGTCGAATGATCCATGTCTAGGCAATTCAATAGTAAAGCAGAGTATGCCACGTAAAATGTTCAAAGATTTAAAACGAATTATCCATTTTAATAACAACAATAATTTGGACATAAATGATAAGCTCACCAAGGTAAAAATAATAAAATGACTATGAAATTTATATTAATATAACATTATGATTGACTGATAATATGTGATGTGTTTATTTCTCAGGTTAGACCATTGGTTGAGATGGCAAACAAAAAGTACATGCAGTTTGGCATATAGAGTACCGATTTGTCAATTGATGAACAAATGGTTCCATATTTTGGACGCCACTCATGTAAAATGTACATAAGAAACAAACCAATACGGTTTGGTTACAAATTGTGGTGTCTTTGCTCTGCAAATGGGTATTTGTATAGCTGCATACCGTATGCGGGAGCCAGTGATAATTATGATCGACAAATCGGTCTGGGCGCAGATGTTGTACTAAGACTATTAGAAAATGTCGAAAACCCCAATTGTCTGAGAGTTTACTTTGATAATTTTTTCACGTCTTATCAACTAATGTGTTTGCTGAGTGAAAAAAAATTTTGTGCATCTGGAACAGTTCGCACCAATAGAATTGGTAAAGCACCATTAAAAACAGGAAATCAATTAAATCGTGGTGACTCTGATTTTCAATATGATCCAACGAACAATATATTGGTTTGTCGTTGGGCTGATAATAAGGAAGTGACAATTTGTACTAATTTTGACCAAATTCAGCCAATGCACTCTGTCAAAAGATGGAAAAAAAAGAAAAAAAAATCGGAACTTATCAGCAGCCAAATATGTTTTACAATTATAACCAAGGCATGGGTGGTGTTGATTTGCATGACAACGCAGTGCAAAATTATAGAATAAACATCCGATCTAAAAAGTGGTATTGGCCATTCTTCATCTCAGTTTTAAGTTCATCTGTTGTCAACGCCTGGAAGCTACACTGCTTTGTCGCAAAGGAAAGAAACGAAAAACCTATGCCGCAAAAAAAATTTTCGTGATATAATAGCAAAAGAACTTTTGTTGTCATGTAAACGACTAGAAAACTCTCCAGAATTTTCACCACGCAACTTGCCAAGAGTCGATTGTGAGCACATTCCCGTTGAGCAGGAGGATGGAAAGCCTAGACGTTGCAGATTAAAATCTTGTGGCAAGCCAATAAAATGGATGTGCAAAAAGTGTAACGTTCATTTGCATCCTAAGTGTTTTGAGGCGTACCATCAATATTTATAAAAACTGTAATTTCTCAATATTCTGAAATAAATATATTTACTTTAATCAAAAAACATTTATGTTAAAATTAATTTTTTTACAAAAAATAAAATAATTTCAAAGTTTTTATAGCAATAAATAATAATGTTGAATAGCGGCCAACGTTCGCGCTTGCGAACACCATTTTCCGACAATCCCAGAAGAGCTAGGTGAATTTTAGCAACGGATTCGGTTTCACGAGCCTAAAATTAGCTAAGAACTCGAATTTCATTCAAATCTGACGACTTTTATGTTTCACGGCCGGAAATGGGTTAAATAAAATCCTTTTTTTCTATCCGATAACGTTACATACCTGGGGATCCACCTGGATAAAATCGTCTCTATAAATCAAGAGTTTTGTTTTTTTTGCCTTTTTAGCAGAAAATATTTTAATTTGTTTGTGTAATGTTTAGTTGTAAATTAGGTTTTTATTTAGTTATTTTTTTGTGTTTAAACAGTGGGCTTACAAATTTGTTTGTAATTATTTGTTTGCCAATTCAATGTGTACTTGTATGTTATCACAACTGTTTGTTTTGTGTGATTTTAATTTTATTTTACAAAAGTTGTGTTTTATAGGGATAAGTTTTTCGGTTTTAATAATTTTTTTTGTCACTTTGTCACGGGGTAACGACTGTACTTTTTCAATATAAAAATGGAAATGAATAATGTGTTGTCGCCGATGACTTGTTGCAAGCTTGGCGTTTGCTTTCTTGCAATATATATATATATATATATATATATATATATATATATATATATATATATATATATATATATATATATATATATATATATATATATATATATATATATATATATATATATATATATATATATATATATATATATATATATATATTGCAAGAAAGCAAACGCCAAGCTTGCAACAAGTCATCGGCGACAACACATTATTCATTTCCATTTTTATATTGAAAAAGTACAGTCGTTACCCCGTGACAAAGTGACAAAAAAAATTATTAAAACCGAAAAACTTATCCCTATAAAACACAACTTTTGTAAAATAAAATTAAAATCACACAAAACAAACAGTTGTGATAACATACAAGTACACATTGAATTGGCAAACAAATAATTACAAACAAATTTGTAAGCCCACTGTTTAAACACAAAAAAATAACTAAATAAAAACCTAATTTACAACTAAACATTACACAAACAAATTAAAATATTTTCTGCTAAAAAGGCAAAAAAAACAAAACTCTTGATTTATAGAGACGATTTTATCCAGGTGGATCCCCAGGTATGTAACGTTATCGGATAGAAAAAAAGGATTTTATTTAACCCATTTCCGGCCGTGAAACATAAAAGTCGTCAGATTTGAATGAAATTCGAGTTCTTAGCTAATTTTAGGCTCGTGAAACCGAATCCGTTGCTAAAATTCACCTAGCTCTTCTGGGATTGTCGGAAAATGGTGTTCGCAAGCGCGAACGTTGGCCGCTATTCAACATTATTATTTATTGCTATAAAAACTTTGAAATTATTTTATTTTTTGTAAAAAAATTAATTTTAACATAAATGTTTTTTGATTAAAGTAAATATATTTATTTCAGAATATTGAGAAATTACAGTTTTTATAAATATTGATGGTACGCCTCAAAACACTTAGGATGCAAATGAACGTTACACTTTTTGCACATCCATTTTATTGGCTTGCCACAAGATTTTAATCTGCAACGTCTAGGCTTTCCATCCTCCTGCTCAACGGGAATGTGCTCACAATCGACTCTTGGCAAGTTGCGTGGTGAAAATTCTGGAGAGTTTTCTAGTCGTTTACATGACAACAAAAGTTCTTTTGCTATTATATCACGAAAATTTTTTTTGCGGCATAGGTTTTTCGTTTCTTTCCTTTGCGACAAAGCAGTGTAGCTTCCAGGCGTTGACAACAGATGAACTTAAAACTGAGATGAAGAATGGCCAATACCACTTTTTAGATCGGATGTTTATTCTATAATTTTGCACTGCGTTGTCATGCAAATCAACACCACCCATGCCTTGGTTATAATTGTAAAACATATTTGGCTGCTGATAAGTTCCGATTTTTTTTTCTTTTTTTTCCATCTTTTGACAGAGTGCATTGGCTGAATTTGGTCAAAATTAGTACAAATTGTCACTTCCTTATTATCAGCCCAACGACAAACCAATATATTGTTCGTTGGATCATATTGAAAATCAGAGTCACCACGATTTAATTGATTTCCTGTTTTTAATGGTGCTTTACCAATTCTATTGGTGCGAACTGTTCCAGATGCACAAAATTTTTTTTCACTCAGCAAACACATTAGTTGATAAGACGTGAAAAAATTATCAAAGTAAACTCTCAGACAATTGGGGTTTTCGACATTTTCTAATAGTCTTAGTACAACATCTGCGCCCAGACCGATTTGTCGATCATAATTATCACTGGCTCCCGCATACGGTATGCAGCTATACAAATACCCATTTGCAGAGCAAAGACACCACAATTTGTAACCAAACCGTATTGGTTTGTTTCTTATGTACATTTTACATGAGTGGCGTCCAAAATATGGAACCATTTGTTCATCAATTGACAAATCGGTACTCTATATGCCAAACTGCATGTACTTTTTGTTTGCCATCTCAACCAATGGTCTAACCTGAGAAATAAACACATCACATATTATCAGTCAATCATAATGTTATATTAATATAAATTTCATAGTCATTTTATTATTTTTACCTTGGTGAGCTTATCATTTATGTCCAAATTATTGTTGTTATTAAAATGGATAATTCGTTTTAAATCTTTGAACATTTTACGTGGCATACTCTGCTTTACTATTGAATTGCCTAGACATGGATCATTCGACCAATAGTCTTCAATTGAGGGCAATGTGTTGAATCCTGATAATATCAGAATACCTAAGAAACGTCTCAGTCTAATTTCGTTTAAGGAAGTGTTTATCTGCTTTTGTTGAGCATAGATATTTGATTCATTTATGATGAAATCTAGCATTTCCTGGTCAAAAATCTTTTCAAAGAGCTGCAATGGTGACGATTCTTTTATTTCAGAAAATAACTTCGATCGAACAGCCAATAATTCATCTGTATTTGTTTGTAAAGCAAACTCAAAATTTCCTGATCTATCATTCCTCTGTGTCCACTTAGGATCTTTGAATGTCCGTAAGGGACTGTCTGTTATTTTGGCACGTTTTGTTGGTGGCATGGCTGCTGCAGATGTCGTTGGTTGGTCAGTAATTATCATATCTTGAAGAGGGTCATCTTGATCTCTTCTATATATTTCAAACGTGCCAGCTACTTCTTGCAAAGCTGTTTGCTAAATAAAAACAAAAATTATGCCCATAATACATATAATAAAATCTTGATGAAAATACATTATCATTTATGGGAATTTCATTATCGTCTATGTATGTATTTCTCATCTGTAACTTCATCAATTCTGTCTGGTGGTACCACACAAACGGTGTCAATACCGTCATCTTCGTCTTCAATCATAGCCATTATTTCTTCTATGGTCAAAGCTTTACGCGTCATCTTTTAAATTAGTTTAAAACCACACAAAAAATTCTACTCTCAACTTTTAAATCACTTGCAAAAAAAAAACACTCCGAAACGTTCAATTTGAAGATGCAACCTGAAACACACAATACTTTTTCACGCTGCTGATTAACTTGCAACACTAAAAAATATGTATTTGTCATAGTTTTTGCATTTCGAATGTTTACCGCTCTTTTTAAAGAAAAAAAAACACACATGTAAAAAAAATTATCATTTATGTTGAATAGCAGCCAATGTTCGAGCTTGCGAACAGCAATGTTTACCGATGTCTACAACAACTTTGTTGGAATTAGTTTTGTGTTTTTTGATTTTATTTAATTTCTTTCATTTGTTGCCGAAAAAACTGCATAGTTACAATTTTCATTTTTGTACAATAAATATATATGAATAGACAAATAAAAAACGTCTAAAAAAAGGTGGTGTAGAAAAATAGCGAAATTCTTAAAAAAAAAATTATTAAGAAAATTTGTATTTACCATTTATTTAAGCTAAGAGTATGTACAATAATTCTGCATCATAAATTTTAACATTAAATTTAAATAAAACAGAAAAACTGACCGCTCAAATTGAGTAAATTTTTTGTTCGCAAGTGCGAACAGAGGACGGAAATGGGTTAATTTCGATGTCGGGCATGTGCTTAAGTTCCGTGTAAAAGTTACTTGTGTGCATTTTGTCTCGTTGACCTTTATCCTCCAGTCAGATAGCCTTGATTCAACTCGTCTTAGATGAACGCCTAGATTTGTGGATCCTATATCGGGCTTTTTGTGTGCGCTCATTATATATATCTGCAATAAACAGAAGATACAGGGTAGTCCCGAGGACACTACTCTGTGGGATACCAGGTAGTATTTCGCGATCGCCGGTGATGTGTTGCCCAGATTTGACTCTCAACCTGCGGTTTCCAAGTAAGACATAAATTTTGATAAAGCCAAAGCGCCAGACTTTGTCAAATGCTTGAGCATCATCTAGAAAAACGGAAAACAGCAATATTCGCGCCGTTCAAACGATTGACTTTAAGATCATCTGGCTTTAAGATCATTTGAATCAAAGAAATTGTCTATGATCATTTTAGGCGTTGCAAGATCGTATCATTACCCTGATTTACGGTTTCCATCATAATATGCATTATTTTTTTATTTGTTTATTTTATTTAATTCAAGTTTACATACTTATAGTAACCATAAATAAACGAAAGCGGTTTAATAATATATTATAACAATTCATAGTTTTTAGCCCTTAATCGGGAACACAAATACACTTAATATTGGTATCTACAAAAAATACATTTTATATAATTATATATTGTTGCTACATTGTATTATAAATACTCGTATCTGTAATATGTACAATTCTGCAATGACATATTTTAAAAATCATTACTTTCTTTTTTAGAGATGATAAAAGGGGTGGTCAAGGTTGATAAAAATAAAAAGGTTAGGTATTTTAACCACCAAAATCTATTTATGTTTATTTTAATACTTTTCTCGATATCTTTATTTGATACGCTAGTATGCATACAGCTTTTTCATTCGCTCTCCGATAACAATGATAGAATATGGGAATACCATAGTTATTTTGTATGAAGCCTTTCTTGTCTAGGAAGAGGAATGATTCAGGAGGGACGAATCCTATCAGTAGAGTTCACTGAATGGGTTAAATAAATAAAATCCTTTTTTTCTATCCGATAACGTTACATACCTGGGGATCCACCTGGATAAAATCGTCTCTATAAATCAAGAGTTTTGTTTTTTTTGCCTTTTTAGCAGAAAATATTTTAATTTGTTTGTGTAATGTTTAGTTGTAAATTAGGTTTTTATTTAGTTATTTTTTTGTGTTTAAACAGTGGGCTTACAAATTTGTTTGTAATTATTTGTTTGCCAATTCAATGTGTACTTGTATGTTATCACAACTGTTTGTTTTGTGTGATTTTAATTTTATTTTACAAAAGTTGTGTTTTATAGGGATAAGTTTTTCGGTTTTAATAATTTTTTTTGTCACTTTGTCACGGGGTAACGACTGTACTTTTTCAATATAAAAATGGAAATGAATAATGTGTTGTCGCCGATGACTTGTTGCAAGCTTGGCGTTTGCTTTCTTGCAATATATATATATATATATATATATATATATATATATATATATATATATATATATATATATATATATATATATATATATATATATATATATATATATATATATATATATATATATATATATATATATATATATTGATCATTTATTTTGTTTGCAATGTCGTCAAAAGAAGAAGAACGTCGAAAAACCATTTGTAATTTTTTCGACCATCATCCTGATTGGAAGAAGTCCGATATCGTTTCTCATTTTGTAGAGCAAGGAGAAAATCGAAGTTCGGTATATAGAACACTGGCGATATATGAGAAGAGACAAACAACAGAAAGAAAACGTGGTTCTGGAAAAAAGTGTAGTTTGAACGACTCTTCTATGAGAAGCCGACTTCGAAAAATTACCGATGTCGCTAAATCCTATAGGGAGCTTAGGAAAAAGTTCAAATGTGACGGAAAAACAGTGAAACAGTATCTGAGTGATATGGGAATTCAGAGAAAATCCAGAAAAAACAAGGCAAAAGCGTCAGAAGCTCAAGAAGTTACCCAAGAGGCTCGACTTAGAAGTTTGGTCAAAAATACATTCAAAGCCAAGAGCGACATTGTATGCATCATGGACGATGAGTCATATTTCACATCGGATGGAAACGAATGGCAAAGAAAACATTTTTTTGAAGGAAAAAACACGTAGACGATAAAATAAAGTATGTGGAGCATTCAAAATTTCCTAAAAAAGTTTTATTGTGGCTTGCAATTAGTCAGCATGGAATGTCAGAACCAGTTTTTTTTTGAGTCCGGTTTGGCCGTCAATTCTGAAAGATATATTAAATTCTGCTTACCAAAAGTTGAAGAATTTATGAATAAGAAGCATAGAAACTTAAATGTAATCTTCTGGCCCGAATTAGCATCAAGAAGACATTGGAAGCCATGGATACTAGAGCGTACCAGGTTACAAGTAAAAAAAAAGTTCGCCGTACACCTTCGAATATGAAGTATTATTGAAAGGTAGTTTCAAAAACTTTTTTTTTATTTTTTTATGCCGAACGTAATGGTCGCGCTTTTACATTTTTCTATATAACTTCTGCATTTATAAACGGATTTTAAAGTGTGATACATCGATGTTTTTGTCTCGACGAGGCCGATTTTTTTGTCTTTGAAGTCATTGAGCTCAAGCATCCTTAGGAAGAGTTTCATGATTTTATGCGAGCTTTAATTTTCTGATATTAGAGTGGTACATTAGGGTAGTAGCAACTGAGATATAATGGGTAAGTACCAGAAGGGGGTGCTTGAGCTCAATGACTTCAAAGACAAAATGTTTTTTTCTTGCGATTTCATTCCGCATACGTTACTCGTAATCGAAAAAAATCTTAATATAATTCATGTAAATGTAAACTCATTGATAAAACTAAATAGACGATACGAACTAATCAATTTTTTGAATACAAACAACCCAGACATTGTTATGCTGAATGAGACTAAGCTGAACAGTAAACATAAACTTAGGTCGGAAAAATATCACATAGTAAGGAAGGGTAGGAAAAACGCGAAACCAGGTGGAGGCACAGCCATTTTAATAAAAAAAAGAAGTCAAATTTCAATCCCTTTTAAACCATACAATCGATTCATTTAAATATTTAGAAACTTGTATTATAGAATTACCAACGCACTCAGGTAATGTTATCTATATAATTTCTGCATATTACCCATCAGGCAATAATGACTTTTTAGGTATGAAGTACACAAACTCTTCGAATCATTAAATTTGCATTCTCCTAATAGCTATTATATTTTAGCAGGAGATAAAGGCAGGATACTCAGAGATTGGTTAAAGGATAATGAAATTACATTTAAAGGCAACATTTATGCAACTGTGACACCTTCGTTTCCGCGATGTGGGTCCTTCCTGGACATATGTCTGGTCGACCACCGCATACGCATCCGTAGAGAAAATTATTCGACAAATTGTAAAACGTTATCGTAAGATAGCGACCACTTCGCATCACAAATAATAGCTTCCAAAAATATAAGTGAAGATCCATTTCTTCTGGTAAAGCAAGAGGAGTCATTAAAATACAATTACAAGAAAACTAACTGGAGAATATTACATTCCTTAAGCAGGGAGTTTAAAGGCTCCACAAAGCAATGAAAGCATACCAAACAAAGAGGTAGTAAAACACTTAGGGCTACATATAGACAAATTTTTATATTTTAATGAGCATGTAAAAACCCAGTTAAACAAAGCAAGAAAAACTTTTTTCAGCTACAAGGCTCTATTTTTTCAAAACACATAACACCAGAAATAAAAACATTGTTATATAAATCATTAGTGCGTCCTATAATAACCTATGGTTGCCCTATCTGGTTTAATGTATCGCCATCTTACATGGAAAATTCGAAAGAAAATGCCTCAGTGCTTATACTACTCGTAGTAATAAAAGACTGTATAACTTTTCAAATATAAAAAGAATCGACAACTTTATAATAAAAATAATTAGGAACCACATTGTACAAAGCACACAATGCTGCTCAAAAAATCTTATCGTGGCTCCTTACTATGTGAACGATGGGTACATTCAGTGAACTCTACTGATAGGATTCGTCCCTCCTGAATCATTCCTCTTCCTAGACAAGAAAGGCTTCATACAAAATAACTATGGTATTCCCATATTCTATCATTGTTATCGGAGAGCGAATGAAAAAGCTGTATGCATACTAGCGTATCAAATAAAGATATCGAGAAAAGTATTAAAATAAACATAAATAGATTTTGGTGGTTAAAATACCTAACCTTTTTATTTTTATCAACCTTGACCACCCCTTTTATCATCTCTAAAAAAGAAAGTAATGATTTTTAAAATATGTCATTGCAGAATTGTACATATTACAGATACGAGTATTTATAATACAATGTAGCAACAATATATAATTATATAAAATGTATTTTTTGTAGATACCAATATTAAGTGTATTTGTGTTCCCGATTAAGGGCTAAAAACTATGAATTGTTATAATATATTATTAAACCGCTTTCGTTTATTTATGGTTACTATAAGTATGTAAACTTGAATTAAATAAAATAAACAAATAAAAAAAATAATGCATATTATGATGGAAACCGTAAATCAGGGTAATGATACGATCTTGCAACGCCTAAAATGATCATAGACAATTTCTTTGATTCAAATGATCTTAAAGCCAGATGATCTTAAAGTCAATCGTTTGAACGGCGCGAATATTGCTGTTTTCCGTTTTTCTAGATGATGCTCAAGCATTTGACAAAGTCTGGCGCTTTGGCTTTATCAAAATTTATGTCTTACTTGGAAACCGCAGGTTGAGAGTCAAATCTGGGCAACACACCACCGGCGATCGCGAAATACTACCTGGTATCCCACAGAGTAGTGTCCTCGGGACTACCCTGTATCTTCTGTTTATTGCAGATATATATAATGAGCGCACACAAAAAGCCCGATATAGGATCCACAAATCTAGGCGTTTATCTAAGACGAGTTGAATCAAGGCTATCTGACTGGAGGATAAAGGTCAACGAGACAAAATGCACACAAGTAACTTTTACACGGAACTTAAGCACATGCCCGACATCGAAATTAACCCATTTCCGTCCTCTGTTCGCACTTGCGAACAAAAAATTTACTCAATTTGAGCGGTCAGTTTTTCTGTTTTATTTAAATTTAATGTTAAAATTTATGATGCAGAATTATTGTACATACTCTTAGCTTAAATAAATGGTAAATACAAATTTTCTTAATAATTTTTTTTTTAAGAATTTCGCTATTTTTCTACACCACCTTTTTTAGACGTTTTTTATTTGTCTATTCATATATATTTATTGTACAAAAATGAAAATTGTAACTATGCAGTTTTTTCGGCAACAAATGAAAGAAATTAAATAAAATCAAAAAACACAAAACTAATTCCAACAAAGTTGTTGTAGACATCGGTAAACATTGCTGTTCGCAAGCTCGAACATTGGCTGCTATTCAACATAAATGATAATTTTTTTTACATGTGTGTTTTTTTTTCTTTAAAAAGAGCGGTAAACATTCGAAATGCAAAAACTATGACAAATACATATTTTTTAGTGTTGCAAGTTAATCAGCAGCGTGAAAAAGTTTTGTGTGTTTCAGGTTGCATCTTCAAATTGAACGTTTCGGAGTGTTTTTTTTTGCAAGTGATTTAAAAGTTGAGAGTAGAATTTTTTGTGTGGTTTTAAACTAATTTAAAAGATGACGCGTAAAGCTTTGACCATAGAAGAAATAATGGCTATGATTGAAGACGAAGATGACGGTATTGACACCGTTTGTGTGGTACCACCAGACAGAATTGATGAAGTTACAGATGAGAAATACATACATAGACGATAATGAAATTCCCATAAATGATAATGTATTTTCATCAAGATTTTATTATATGTATTATGGGCATAATTTTTGTTTTTATTTAGCAAACAGCTTTGCAAGAAGTAGCTGGCACGTTTGAAATATATAGAAGAGATCAAGATGACCCTCTTCAAGATATGATAATTACTGACCAACCAACGACATCTGCAGCAGCCATGCCACCAACAAAACGTGCCAAAATAACAGACAGTCCCTTACGGACATTCAAAGATCCTAAGTGGACACAGAGGAATGATAGATCAGGAAATTTTGAGTTTGCTTTACAAACAAATACAGATGAATTATTGGCTGTTCGATCGAAGTTATTTTCTGAAATAAAAGAATCGTCACCATTGCAGCTCTTTGAAAAGATTTTTGACCAGGAAATGCTAGATTTCATCATAAATGAATCAAATATCTATGCTCAACAAAAGCAGATAAACACTTCCTTAAACGAAATTAGACTGAGACGTTTCTTAGGTATTCTGATATTATCAGGATTCAACACATTGCCCTCAATTGAAGACTATTGGTCGAATGATCCATGTCTAGGCTATTCAATAGTAAAGCAGAGTATGCCACGTAAAATGTTCAAAGACTTAAAACGAATTATCCATTTTAATAACAACAATAATTTGGACATAAATGATAAGCTCACCAAGGTAAAAATAATAAAATAACTATGAAATTTATATTAATATAACATTATGATTGACTGATAATATGTGATGTGTTTATTTCTCAGGTTAGACCATTGGTTGAGATGGCAAACAAAAAGTACATGCAGTTTGGCATATAGAGTACCGATTTGTCAATTGATGAACAAATGGTTCCATATTTTGGACGCCACTCATGTAAAATGTACATAAGAAACAAACCAATACGGTTTGGTTACAAATTGTGGTGTCTTTGCTCTGCAAATGGGTATTTGTATAGCTGCATACCGTATGCGGGAGCCAGTGATAATTATGATCGACAAATCGGTCTGGGCGCAGATGTTGTACTAAGACTATTAGAAAATGTCGAAAACCCCAATTGTCTAAGAGTTTACTTTGATAATTTTTTCACGTCTTATCAACTAATGTGTTTGCTGAGTGAAAAAAAATTTTGTGCATCTGGAACAGTTCGCACCAATAGAATTGGTAAAGCACCATTAAAAACAGGAAATCAATTAAATCGTGGTGACTCTGATTTTCAATATGATCCAACGAACAATATATTGGTTTGTCGTTGGGCTGATAATAAGGAAGTGACAATTTGTACTAATTTTGACCAAATTCAGCCAATGCACTCTGTCAAAAGATGGAAAAAAAAGAAAAAAAAATCGGAACTTATCAGCAGCCAAATATGTTTTACAATTATAACCAAGGCATGGGTGGTGTTGATTTGCATGACAACGCAGTGCAAAATTATAGAATAAACATCCGATCTAAAAAGTGGTATTGGCCATTCTTCATCTCAGTTTTAAGTTCATCTGTTGTCAACGCCTGGAAGCTACACTGCTTTGTCGCAAAGGAAAGAAACGAAAAACCTATGCCGCAAAAAAAATTTTCGTGATATAATAGCAAAAGAACTTTTGTTGTCATGTAAACGACTAGAAAACTCTCCAGAATTTTCACCACGCAACTTGCCAAGAGTCGATTGTGAGCACATTCCCGTTGAGCAGGAGGATGGAAAGCCTAGACGTTGCAGATTAAAATCTTGTGGCAAGCCAATAAAATGGATGTGCAAAAAGTGTAACGTTCATTTGCATCCTAAGTGTTTTGAGGCGTACCATCAATATTTATAAAAACTGTAATTTCTCAATATTCTGAAATAAATATATTTACTTTAATCAAAAAACATTTATGTTAAAATTAATTTTTTTACAAAAAATAAAATAATTTCAAAGTTTTTATAGCAATAAATAATAATGTTGAATAGCGGCCAACGTTCGCGCTTGCGAACACCATTTTCCGACAATCCCAGAAGAGCTAGGTGAATTTTAGCAACGGATTCGGTTTCACGAGCCTAAAATTAGCTAAGAACTCGAATTTCATTCAAATCTGACGACTTTTATGTTTCACGGCCGGAAATGGGTTAAATAAAATCCTTTTTTTCTATCCGATAACGTTACATACCTGGGGATCCACCTGGATAAAATCGTCTCTATAAATCAAGAGTTTTGTTTTTTTTTGCCTTTTTAGCAGAAAATATTTTAATTTGTTTGTGTAATGTTTAGTTGTAAATTAGGTTTTTATTTAGTTATTTTTTTGTGTTTAAACAGTGGGCTTACAAATTTGTTTGTAATTATTTGTTTGCCAATTCAATGTGTACTTGTATGTTATCACAACTGTTTGTTTTGTGTGATTTTAATTTTATTTTACAAAAGTTGTGTTTTATAGGGATAAGTTTTTCGGTTTTAATAATTTTTTTTGTCACTTTGTCACGGGGTAACGACTGTACTTTTTCAATATAAAAATGGAAATGAATAATGTGTTGTCGCCGATGACTTGTTGCAAGCTTGGCGTTTGCTTTCTTGCAATATATATATATATATATATATATATATATATATATATATATATATATATATATATATATATATATATATATATATATATATATATATATATATATATATATATATATATATATATATATATATATATATATATATATATATATATATATATATATATATATATATATATATATATATATATATATATATATATATATATATATATATATATATATATATATATATATATATATATATATATATATATATATATATATATATATCATTTATTTTGTTTGCAATGTCGTCAAAAGAAGAAGAACGTCGAAAAACCATTTGTAATTTTTTCGACCATCATCCTGATTGGAAGAAGTCCGATATCGTTTCTCATTTTGTAGAGCAAGGAGAAAATCGAAGTTCGGTATATAGAACACTGGCGATATATGAGAAGAGACAAACAACAGAAAGAAAACGTGGTTCTGGAAAAAAGTGTAGTTTGAACGACTCTTCTATGAGAAGCCGACTTCGAAAAATTACCGATGTCGCTAAATCCTATAGGGAGCTTAGGAAAAAGTTCAAATGTGACGGAAAAACTGTGAAAAAGTATCTGAGTGATATGGGAATTCAGAGAAAATCCAGAAAAAACAAGGCAAAAGCGTCAGAAGCTCAAGAAGTTACCCAAGAGGCTCGACTTAGAAGTTTGGTCAAAAATACATTCAAAGCCAAGAGCGACATTGTATGCATCATGGACGATGAGTCATATTTCACATCGGATGGAAACGAATGGCAAAGAAAACATTTTTTTGAAGGAAAAAACACGTAGACGATAAAATAAAGTATGTGGAGCATTCAAAATTTCCTAAAAAAGTTTTATTGTGGCTTGCAATTAGTCAGCATGGAATGTCAGAACCAGTTTTTTTTTGAGTCCGGTTTGGCCGTCAATTCTGAAAGATATATTAAATTCTGCTTACCAAAAGTTGAAGAATTTATGAATAAGAAGCATAGAAACTTAAATGTAATCTTCTGGCCCGAATTAGCATCAAGTCATTACGCCAAGAAGACATTGGAAGCCATGGATACTAGAGCGTACCAGGTTACAAGTAAAAAAAAAGTTCGCCGTACACCTTCGAATATGAAGTATTATTGAAAGGTAGTTTCAAAAACTTTTTTTTTATTTTTTTATGCCGAACGTAATGGTCGCGCTTTTACATTTTTCTATATAACTTCTGCATTTATAAACGGATTTTAAAGTGTGATACATCGATGTTTTTGTCTCGACGAGGCCGATTTTTTTGTCTTTGAAGTCATTGAGCTCAAGCATCCTTAGGAAGAGTTTCATGATTTTATGCGAGCTTTAATTTTCTGATATTAGAGTGGTACATTAGGGTAGTAGCAACTGAGATATAATGGGTAAGTACCAGAAGGGGGTGCTTGAGCTCAATGACTTCAAAGACAAAATGTTTTTTTCTTGCGATTTCATTCCGCATACGTTACTCGTAATCGAAAAAAATCTTAATATAATTCATGTAAATGTAAACTCATTGATAAAACTAAATAGACGATACGAACTAATCAATTTTTTGAATACAAACAACCCAGACATTGTTATGCTGAATGAGACTAAGCTGAACAGTAAACATAAACTTAGGTCGGAAAAATATCACATAGTAAGGAAGGGTAGGAAAAACGCGAAACCAGGTGGAGGCACAGCCATTTTAATAAAAAAAAGAAGTCAAATTTCAATCCCTTTTAAACCATACAATCGATTCATTTAAATATTTAGAAACTTGTATTATAGAATTACCAACGCACTCAGGTAATGTTATCTATATAATTTCTGCATATTACCCATCAGGCAATAATGACTTTTTAGGTATGAAGTACACAAACTCTTCGAATCATTAAATTTGCATTCTCCTAATAGCTATTATATTTTAGCAGGAGATAAAGGCAGGATACTCAGAGATTGGTTAAAGGATAATGAAATTACATTTAAAGGCAACATTTATGCAACTGTGACACCTTCGTTTCCGCGATGTGGGTCCTTCCTGGACATATGTCTGGTCGACCACCGCATACGCATCCGTAGAGAAAATTATTCGACAAATTGTAAAACGTTATCGTAAGATAGCGACCACTTCGCATCACAAATAATAGCTTCCAAAAATATAAGTGAAGATCCATTTCTTCTGGTAAAGCAAGAGGAGTCATTAAAATACAATTACAAGAAAACTAACTGGAGAATATTACATTCCTTAAGCAGGGAGTTTAAAGGCTCCACAAAGCAATGAAAGCATACCAAGACAAATTTTTATATTTTAATGAGCATGTAAAAACCCAGTTAAACAAAGCAAGAAAAACTTTTTTCAGCTACAAGGCTCTATTTTTTCAAAACACATAACACCAGAAATAAAAACATTGTTATATAAATCATTAGTGCGTTCCTATAATAACCTTGCTTATACTACTCGTAGTAATAAAAGACTGTATAACTTTTCAAATATAAAAAGAATCGACAACTTTATAATAAAAATAATTAGGAACCACATTGTACAAAGCACACAATGCTGCTCAAAAAATCTTATCGTGGCTCCTTACTATGTGAACGATGGGTACATTCAGTGAACTCTACTGATAGGATTCGTCCCTCCTGAATCATTCCTCTTCCTAGACAAGAAAGGCTTCATACAAAATAACTATGGTATTCCCATATTCTATCATTGTTATCGGAGAGCGAATGAAAAAGCTGTATGCATACTAGCGTATCAAATAAAGATATCGAGAAAAGTATTAAAATAAACATAAATAGATTTTGGTGGTTAAAATACCTAACCTTTTTATTTTTATCAACCTTGACCACCCCTTTTATCATCTCTAAAAAAGAAAGTAATGATTTTTAAAATATGTCATTGCAGAATTGTACATATTACAGATACGAGTATTTATAATACAATGTAGCAACAATATATAATTATATAAAATGTATTTTTTGTAGATACCAATATTAAGTGTATTTGTGTTCCCGATTAAGGGCTAAAAACTATGAATTGTTATAATATATTATTAAACCGCTTTCGTTTATTTATGGTTACTATAAGTATGTAAACTTGAATTAAATAAAATAAACAAATAAAAAAAATAATGCATATTATGATGGAAACCGTAAATCAGGGTAATGATACGATCTTGCAACGCCTAAAATGATCATAGACAATTTCTTTGATTCAAATGATCTTAAAGCCAGATGATCTTAAAGTCAATCGTTTGAACGGCGCGAATATTGCTGTTTTCCGTTTTTCTAGATGATGCTCAAGCATTTGACAAAGTCTGGCGCTTTGGCTTTATCAAAATTTATGTCTTACTTGGAAACCGCAGGTTGAGAGTCAAATCTGGGCAACACACCACCGGCGATCGCGAAATACTACCTGGTATCCCACAGAGTAGTGTCCTCGGGACTACCCTGTATCTTCTGTTTATTGCAGATATATATAATGAGCGCACACAAAAAGCCCGATATAGGATCCACAAATCTAGGCGTTCATCTAAGACGAGTTGAATCAAGGCTATCTGACTGGAGGATAAAGGTCAACGAGACAAAATGCACACAAGAAACTTTTACACGGAACTTAAGCACATGCCCGACATCGAAATTAAATAAAATCCTTTTTTTCTATCCGATAACGTTACATACCTGGGGATCCACCTGGATAAAATCGTGTCTATAAATCAAGAGTTTTGTTTTTTTTTGCCTTTTTAGCAGAAAATATTTTAATTTGTTTGTGTAATGTTTAGTTGTAAATTAGGTTTTTATTTAGTTAATTTTTTTGTGTTTAAACAGTGGGCTTACAAATTTGTTTGTAATTATTTGTTTGCCAATTCAATGTGTACTTGTATGTTATCACAACTGTTTGTTTTGTGTGATTTTAATTTTATTTTACAAAAGTATATATATATATATATATATATATATATATATATATATATATATATATATATATATATATATATATATATATATATATATATATATATATATATATATATATATATATATATATATACAGTGAAAGCTCTCCTTGCGGACAGCTCTTATAGCCGGACAGCTCTCTTAAGCGGACAAATTTCTTGGTCCCAAAATGTTTGCATTGTTTCAGGAAGAAATTATGTTCCCTTAAGCGGACGCTCCCTTGGACGGACGCGGACACTTTTTTATTACGAAACATCTCCAATGAGCGGACAACTCTCTCTTCAACTTCACCATTTGTCTTGCTTTATCTAGTTTTTAAATCATTGGTCGGCAAACGCATACAACCATAATTTAGAGTTTGTGTGGGTGAGTTGCTCTCTCCCCTCTCCCAAATTGTTATACAGTTTTCTCATAACTATGTACACATTTATAAAGCAAAGAAGAAATCATATTTGCATACTTAATCAAACATTTTGCTTTTCACTGTCGTGGCTAGCAACATGCGTCAGACAAGTAATGTGCGTTAAGCTGTGATTCCCCGTATTTTGTTCATAGACAAAAAATGCCGTAGCTACTGCGATTAACCGTTACTTTAGAAATGTGTTTTTTTATGCTGTACTATTTTGATAAACATTTGTTGAAAACGATCACTTGTGTGTAACTCTTAATAAGAATGGCATCGCGAAATGTGCTCTCCTTAAAAGAAAAAATGGAAATAATAAATTTCCAAGAAAAAGAAAAAATTTCTGCGCGTGATATAGCAAAGAGGTAACATTTTTGTATTTTTAGTGGTCGGCCATCAATTCATTCTTACGATTTTCTTAAGGTTTAACATTGGAAAAACGCAATCTGCAGCAATTATCAAAAATAAAGAAGACATCAAAGCTAAATGGAAGTCTGGGTTTAATATTAACCAAAAAAGAATTTTCCTCACACCTAAGGGCTCCCAGGTCGATAAGTTGTGTTATGA
>OY740716.1:110622320-110730151 GCA_963513945.1 Hydrotaea diabolus | reverse complement strand
AGACCGACTCCAGCGCTCCGTCAAGAAAGCCATCAGGTCTCCCGTAGAGCGATTTCTACGGAAGACATACTGTCGATCACTAAGCAAGCAGTTGGACTCTAGATACCTCACAAGATGGTGGTTAACCATGCTCTCCATTACCTTAGAGAGCGCGGAGCAAATCGCGATTGGCCGATAATTTGCAGGATTATTGGCTTCACCCTTTTTAGGAATGGGTTGGACGTTCGCAACCTTCCAACACGCTGGGAAGACTCCCGCACGATAAGCAAGGTTGAAGAGGTTGCGTAATGGACGGGCTAGCGTCGAGGAGCATTTACACAGGACAAGTGCCGAAATACCATCCGGGCCCGGGGACTTATTTACGTCGAGATTCGCAAGAACCCTTTTAACCCCACGTGTTCAAAAAAATATCTGAGGCATGGAACTAGATACGTTTTCGATCACGGGGAGTGGCTGATTGCTTTCCGGCAAGGAAGAATTTCCTGCAAACATTTCAGCCAATAGGTTAGCTTTATCAACCGGCTCAGCGAGTGCCTGATCGTCTTTAACAAGAGTTGGGATAGATGATGAACTATCCTTTACTCTTCTTACAAACGACCAAAAGCTCTTACTTCCCCTGGGGGAAGCAAGAACCTTTGTGCGTAGACGTTGTTCGTGTAGAAATTTTTCACGCCTAAGCACTCTGGCACACGAAGTTCTTGCCTGTTTCCGCAGCAGTTCAGTATTGGCGTTTTTGTTCAGGCGCCAATTTCTGAACGCCATATATGTATGTACATTGTACATACATCCTGTATATGTATCTGTGTACCTTTGATCATATTTGCTTTGCGCCTGCTTGCCATCAAATTATGTATATCAGACTCATTTGTTTTGACTTGAATACTATTGTTAACGTGAGCGCAAGCCCACGCGCAAAGTACATGCATATGGATGTATGTATTTATTTACTTTTGCAATGCGTTTTGGTTTGCTAATAAAACATGGCATTCCGTGGAAAGGGCATACATTAGGGCATGCCATATCGCGACCTTAGGACAAGAAGGTTCTATTTGCACCAACACTTCTTTTGAGGGAACTAAGGTTGAATATTGTTAATCGTTTTACTTAGTCGATTTCCGCTTAACTTAAAAACTGTTTTTGAAAAATTTGAATTTAGACCTGAAATATTATGTTTTTAAAATATCTAAGCTACTATATTAGCTTTGCCACAATTTGAGTCTCAAAAAACAGATAGAACTCTGATGTTCAACGATGAGGCACATGAATGTAGGAGAATATGGTTCTAAGTACCAAATAGAACTTTGTGTGACGGTAAGAAATATTTTTTTGCATATAGAACCATGTGTCTAATTCTAAATGCTAAAAAAGTAATAAACATAAGGATAATGAAATAAGAGTTTCAATGTTTTTTAATATATTTTATGGTTTTATTTTGTATTTTTAAAAAAGGTGTTTAAAATAAATAGTTCTCCTATTAATTAAAGAAAATATAATTAGAATTAGTCACATTTTTAAATTCATAAATATTATAGTTTTTAGTAAATTAAGTTAACCTATATTATGATTAGACAAAAAAGGAACTTAAATTCGAATATATGTGATATAAAACGACTGGACTATTCTGCGGTTTCGTGATCTGAAAAACACAAGAAAAATATTTTTTTTGATATAGTTAAATTTTATGAAAATCATTGTAATACATACCCAATTTAAGGATGACTTTATAATATGCTTGGTCAGCAGAGCTCATGTATTTAAACATAGACAGTAGGTGTTTCGATTTTTCTTGGGATATACCACCCGTCTTCAAAGTAACAGTCTCAATGTCCTGCAGTATTGGAACTTCCTGCTTTTCTCCTTTCTTTTTCCGAAGTCGTGTTACTGTTCGTTTTTTTTTTTTTTTTTTTTTTTTTTTTATTTATTTATATTCAATTACATATAATAAATATACTATAAATAAACAAATAGTGTGAGAAATTATTAAAGTAGTACTGATACACAATGCCCCTAAATCGAGTTCTCTAGTGTATTAAGTATTTGCTTAGGTCTACTGGTTTTTTTTTTAAACTGTATTATTAAATTTATGTATACCATGAGTATATAATATATATTTCTTATATGTAATGAAAAATTGAAAACATTACCTTTCATATGAAGGGGTGGGCTAAAATAGTCAAAGGTTAAAAGAAGAAATTTATTGGTTAAGCCACCAATATTTTCCAGAACTCAGAACCCGTATTTCCTCCTTATCTCTAGTAGATATGCTAGTATCAAATCGATGGTCATTATGAAGAACCAAATTGCTATCGAAAGCCTTGTCGGTTGCTCTTCTAAATAGGTGATAGAAAATCGGAACACCTACTGAGTTTTGAATGAAGCCTTTACTATCGAGATATATAAAAGCCTCTGGAGGTATATATCCGGAGTTTAAAGTTTTCCGTATATAGTCCTCATTCTCATAATACGGAGCCATTATCAAGTTATTACTGTGGCATTCGCTGCATTTAATTATATGATTTCTTATGAGTTTTATAATAAAATTATCTATTCTAATAATTTGTGCCGTGTTATATAATACCTGATTAGATATTTATTTCGTAAAATTACTAATTGGAGACCTGTATAGTAGTGTGCAGGCTCTTAAACATTCCCTTTCGAATTTTCTTAATTTCTCCATGTAGGATGGTGAGATATTAAACCAGATTGGGCTTGCATATGTCAGTATAGGTCGTATCAATGTCTTATACAAAAGGACCTTGACTTTCTGTCCCAAATGTCTGTTGTAAAAGAGGGACTTATAATTAAAAAACGCTTTTCTAGCATTCATTATTTTTATGTTAACGTGGGTATTAAAGTACAAAAATTTGTCTAAATATACCCCTAAATATTTAACGACATCTTTGTTGGGTATATCCTTATTATTTAAAAAGAATTTAATGCCAAAATCTTTCCAATGTCTTCTTACATTGGAAATACATTTGCCTACGGGTGGACGGAAAAGAATAGTCTCACATTTCTCGATATTTAATTTCATATTCCAATCTGTGGCATAATTTTCGACAAAATTGAATTTCACCTGTAACTGAGTATTGATTCTGCCTATATTGTCGTCTGCATGATATATTATAATGTCATCCGCAAAACCAATTATCCCTTCGATCTGTTGCAATAAGCCGTAAATGTACAGATTGAATAAAACTGGGGCATTCACAGTCCCCTGTTGTAGCCCGTTTATAATCCGAAATTTGACGGAACTGGTTTTCTCGCCACTAGAAATTTGAAAACATTTATCATTCAGCATATTATAAATTAAAATGACAAATCTATATGGAAAATTATATTTCAGCAATTTGACGATAAGACCTGGAATCCAGATCGTGTCAAAAGCCTTTTCAAAGTCGATAAGACATGCCCCGGTATAAAGATTTCTATTTAAATTCCAGTTCACATTAGAAATTAATAAATTGATCGCATGGACCGTAGAATGCTGGTATTTGAATCCAAATTGATTTTCATTTATGAGCTGGAATCTGTCACATAGCCTTAGTACGATTTTGTTAATGCAAACTTCAAAAATTTTGCTTATATTGGGAAGCAAACTTATGGGACGGTAGTTCTTAGGATTTCTGAAATCCTTATCCTTCTTTGGCAATACGACTACTTTAGCTAATTTCCAATCTTTTGGGAAATACGAGTTATTTAACATATTGTTAAACAAAGCACAATATTCATGTATTAATATTACCGGAATATTTCTCAGAGCAATATTTGGAATATTATCAATCCCAGAAGATAGTTTAGCACGTAGCCTAGAGAATATATATACAAGCTCATCTCGAGTTACGAAATAATCATCATCTATCTCATTTGCCTTAATATCGTTATTGAAAATGATACGAGTATCCTCAAGACTTTCATGTCGCCTTTTAGTTTCCAAAAAGGAGGTGAAGGATTCAATAACTTCATTATGTATGGTGTTTTCTGTGTCTATATTTTTAGCAGAGTGAATGGATTCGAAATAACTTCCTATAATGTTTAAAACTTGAGCCTCCTCATTAACGATGTATTTATTTGTAATAGGGTCTATTTGCAAAGTGGAAGGATTAATACCAGTTCTGTGGAGTAAACTCACTTCGTCTTGTCCAATTTGTACACTGTTAACTGTACTCATATTATGCCTTCTAAAACGTTTTCTAACCTCGGCAAACATATGTGAAGGGTCTTTAGGGTGGATATCTTTGGTCTTCTTTTCATAGTAAGTATTAACACTGATACTAAAGTTGTCTTGTATGAGTTTCTTGATCAACTTAAGCTTATTCTTTAAAAAAGTGACATCACTAGCTGTAAGGAGAACTTGCAGGCGGTTATGCTTTTTTATAGTCGTAATAATCTTGCTTTTTTCGGCATATAATTTTCTAATAATAGGACTAATAAATTTTTCAAGGTCATTCTTGTATTTCTGTTTGGGTACAAAAGTGTCTAAAGCTTTTTTTATTACCTCATTAAGTTGATCTAAATAATCGTCGATCTCATTATCCGTAAGGTTTCGGTTATTGGGAATTCGAGAACTATGATTTATTTTGTTCGTAATACTATCTCTAAATTTTGTCCAGTTCGTCCTTCTGTAATTCAAATAAAATTTTTCAGGCTCCTCCATTAACAAAAAGGGGTCGTTGTTAAGGTTGCTTGAAGCGATTATTTGCAGCCCATTATGATCACTGTCATAGTCTAGTACCTTCAAACAGTTCTTTGTAGTATTATCTCTTTGGATATAAATTCTATGATCTGCTATACACAAATCAAGAAAGGATGAACACCGTGGGTAAGATGGCGTAACAGACGCAAAAAGATTGCATCTAAACCTAAATTCGTTATCATGTAGCCATCTTTTAAGTATAGTTCCCTTTGGATTGTCACTGGAGTTACCCCAGTCACTGTGCTTACAATTTAAGTCACCTGCCAAAATGTAATAATTATTCGGATTGTCCAAGTTAATAGATTCGAAAAGTTGTTTCAATTCATTGTTAAAGAATTCACTATTATTACCAGAAGGGTAATATGCTGATATTATGTACATTATTTTGTTTGCAGCCATAGGCAGTTTGACTATACAGGTTTCCAAACACTTGAAAGAATCAATTATTTTGTTGGAGTACCTCTTATATTTTATTTCCTTTTTAATTAGTATTCCTGTACCACCACCTCTAATAGCTCCGGTCCTATCTTTTCTTATGAAATTGTAGTTTTCAAAACTAATCTTATGCCTTGCACTTAGTTTTGTCTCATTTAAGAGAACTAAATCTGGGTTATATTGATTAAGAAAATTCACTAGATCATACCTTCTATCTAACTTAATTAACGAATTTACATTGATTTCTATAATATTTAAATTTTTAGAAATGAATTTAGTTGAGTTTGGGCTATCCATTACACATCGATAAATGAAAATAGGGTATCTATTCTAGAAGCCTGGATTTCTAATTGTTTTTGAAAATTTATTAGTTGGCTAGATTTTGAATGGAAGTTTTGAGATCATTAAGAAAAGACATATTAATATTATTTACATTACTGATATTTTGAATACCGTGAATATCTAAACCATTTGATTTTAAAATATTTGCAAAAGTAACATTTGGGTTAACATTGGAGAAACTTTGATTTCTGTTATTTGACAGTGTCTGCCTTTTTGCCTTTATCTTCTTTTGCAATTCTTTATACCTCTCACAACCTCGATATGATGCAGGGTGGCCATACTTATTACATAGGACACAAAATAGTTTGTCTCGCTCTTCCTTTGCTACGTTGGGTACGCTGCAATTTCCAACATCATGCATTTGGTTGCATTTGACACATCTTCGCTGTAAGTAGCAGTTTGAGGCGCTATGAAAGAACCCTTGACATTTCCTACATTGAGGAATTTCCGGTTTTCTCAGCGGTTCCCATCGAATACACCGATGAATCAAACCCCTTATTGATTTCAATAGATTCACATTGCTATCAGAAGTAATTTGGACCAAAAATATTGGTAGATCATAGTTTTCTTTTTTGGATTTGTTGGTGTAGTATTTAGCTACTTTTGTGAATTCTAGTTGGTCACTTTGGTGTTTGTTGAGCTCTTGGTGAATTAACGTTGGGTCAGTGTCAGCACTGAGACCTTTTAGAAGAAATGTTTTTGTCTTTATGCATTTAGGTGTATATGTGAAGAATTTCGTATTAGTCTTTTCCAAATACGATTTTACACGAACATAGTTGTCTATAGAACTTAGTAGCAGAATTATTTTGTTGTGTCTGTTACTAAAGTCTTTGATTTTAAAGTCTTCAATTTTAAGACCGTTTTTAACGAAATTTATTAGTTCGTTTGCATTGACATTGAAAACATGTATGGGAGGGATTTTTACATGTTTGTTTTGATTGTTATCACTTGCTTCTTGCCCACTTGCTTCTTGTGTAGACTTCTTGCTTGTTGTTGTCGTTGATGCTGCTGGCTGGATAGATACGCTCTTGGTTGATGATGGTCTGTCGATTTCAGTATGACGTTTATCATTATGCACGTGCACGTGCTCTTTAAACTTAGACAATGAATCAATGTCACATTCAAATTTTGTTTCAGTATCGAGTACTGAGTAATAATTACTCTTAAGAAATTTATGGCGGGAGAAACTCTCCATGGTGTTATTATTGTTGTATTTTCTTTTTCTTTTATTATCAATAGAATGATGTTTTGTATTTAATATTGATGAGTTTTGAGCACTGGGCTCACTCATTTTATTAAATCACAATTATTGTCTATTTTTTGTTTGGTTTTGTTCTTCAATAACTTCTTGTAAAAAAAGTTAGTTATAAAGAGTAAGTAAATAAACAACGAGACTTTGGCGAAAACTTCCAACTTATAACCGATATGCGAAAGACGTCTGTCACTCATGACGGTTAAGATAAGACTGTGTTACTGTTCGTCTTAACACGGTACTGGTCATGTTCAGTGTTTCATAATCCAACGAGTATTGCAATTCATACTGTATTTGCGTGAATCTCAACATTTTTAATTTGGAAAAAGGTACACTTTTGTATTCAAAGCAAATTTTTGAATATTTTCCAAAATTCTTAAAATCACACGGTTGCATCTGTATGACAACAAATGGGTTTGTGATGTTTACATTTTTCAGTAACCTTATGAGCCCCATTGGTGAAAAGTATTCATTGTAGAGGTGGAGAAAACATCGATGGTACTATCGATGTTTTTGCATTTTTGTTAAACATCGATGTTTGATGACGACTATCAATGTTTTCTTTGTCACCTCTATAAAAAATCGACAAATTGAAAGAAAACACGCAAAAGGTAAGGATTAACTGAAATTTTATTAATTTCTAGTTTATAACTTTTACTTAATATATAGGAAATTTGTTTCGTGTTTTATAACATAAGGTGTTGGTGGCAACCGTGGGGTTATCTATCAAAAATGGAGAAACATCTTAAAAGTAAGTAAAAGTTAAAGCAAACGTGTGTGATGTAGAGTGGTGCGCGGGAATTTACTTTTTTGGGCGGCAAATTCCAGCGCACATTTACGTCCGACATTATATGGCTATAATGTTATTTTTTCTTCCTTACAGGAACGTCAGAGAAAGTCAGTGAGGCTGAGTCGTCAAAATGCAGGCGGGAAGGTTCGTATGTTTGGCAGCATTTTCAACGAACAAAGGAAAGGACAAAGGCTACGTGCGGTCATTGCGGAAAAGTGTTAAAGACGGCTGGCAACACGACGAACCTTATGGATCATCTGAAACGCATGCATCCTAATTATCTAAATTCAAAAAATCCTCCTGCATCAACGAAATTGGATGCATTTTTAGTCAGAGATGTGCAGTATCCAGCTGATTCAAAGCGTAAGGTAGAACTAGATGAATATGTAATGCGTATGATTGCACTAGACGTGCAACCATTTAGTATTGTCAATGACAATGGATTTCGTGCGTTGATGCATAAAATGGATCCCCGGTATAAATTACCTAGTAAAACCTACCTACGAGATGTATCGCTTCCCAAAGTTTACGAGATTTTAAAAGACCAACTTCGGTCTACATTGGAATGTGTGGAGTATGTCGCACTCACAACAGACGGTTGGACTTCAAAAGCAAGTGAGGGCTATTTGACTATAACCTGCCATTTTATTAATTCTGAATTCAAGCTAAACTCAGCCGTTTTGTCAACAACTACCCTTTTAACGCCCACCAACCACACTGCTGCGAATATTGCAGACTCAATTCGCGAGGTTTTGACGGAGTGGGGTCTGATGCAAAAAGTTGTTTCTATAGTGACCGACAACGACAGCACTATGAAGAAAGCATGCGAGCTTCTGGAGATTAGGCATTTTCTATGTTTCGCACACACCATAAACTTGCTAGTTCAAGATGTCCTTAAACTTAAAGAACTTGTGCCCATTTTGGCTAAATGTAAGTCCATTGTTTCCTTTATGAAACGCAGCACAATTACAATGGCCAAATTTAAGCAGGCCCAGACTATTGAAAACCCACTTGGCCTCATTCAGGAAGTGCAAACTCGATGGAACAGTGCCTTCCAAATGATAAAAAGACTTTTAGAAACGAAGGAACCACTATCATCTGTTTTATTATGTACATCTAAGGCTCCGATTCCATTTTCCGCTGAGGAAATCGATATTCTGAGCTTACGGAACTTCTTGCTCCATTCCAAAATGCAACTCTGGCTATTTCTGGCAGCAAAAATGCAACAATTTCTCTGGTCATTCCTCTAAGATGCGAGCTGCATCAAAAATTGCAAAACTTAAGACCTAATCTTAAAACTGCAGAAGTTGTCTGTGCCTTCGAAATGTTAAGTAGCCGTTTAGGAGATAGATTTGCACACTACGAATCAAGGACTGTTCCCCGCATAGCAACCCTAATAGATCCTCGATTTAAAAAGGATGGTTTTAAGTCGGTTGCAAATGCAGATCAGGCAGTTAAGGCTTTGGAGCAGGAGATGTACACCGTTTTGTCAAGAACTCCACGGGAGCAGCCAATACCACCTGAATCTTCTCAAAAACCCAATTTTTCTTTTTTGCAAAACAAAATTAAGTCAAAAATAAAATCATCGCGAGCGGATGCCATTTTGAGACAGCACCTCGAAAATATAAATGAACCAGAAGAATGCGATCCTCTTTCGTTTTGGAAGGTAAATTTAATAAATGTTATTATACTTAATATTCTGAAATTAATGAACCTTTTTGTATACGAATGCAGAAAGTATGGTGGCTATCAAAGAGCTAGCAAAAAAATATTTATGCGTGCCAGCAACTTCCTGCGAGTCGGAACGAATGTTCAGCAAGGCTGGGCAAATTATTTCCGATCGCCGAACGCGCCTCAAGCCGCTCGTGGTCGATAAACTTATGTTTATTAACAAAAACCAGTTAATTTTTGAAAATTTGTAAACAAATCTTCGATCTCTATTTATTACACACGATCTCTCATTTTTAAATATGTTTGTGAAACGTATTATTATTTTAACCTATGAATTTAAATGTTATTTTTTTTTATTATTATTTTAACCTATGAATTAAAATGTTATGTTTTTTTTTTATTTTATTCAATAAATAAAATTTTATATTTATTATTTTATTTATTTTAATTATTAGTATTTTTACCAGTTTGGTGTATATGCACGTTCATTTTGCATACTTTACAATAATATGTATATTTTCACCAGAAACATCGATGTTGCATCGATGTTTCGCTTAAAAACATCGAAAACATCGATGGTAGCAAACATCGATGTTTCTCCGCCTCTAATTCATTGACTGAGAGATGTTTTTCAATTTGGCTGTGAGCATTATCAACTTCTTGGAGCGCTGAGTGTCCCGGTAATGAGTATTTCATAGTAATACTTTCAACGTCGGGATGAGTTTTCATAAAATACTGCATTGCTAGGGCCATAATTGAGTTTTTGTTTTGAGGCACGCAGGAATCGCTCCATGTTATCAGCTTAGTGATATTGTTGTCTTCGAATACTTTTTCGAGAATTTTTTGTAAGGCTGATGCAATATCGTTCCCACTTCTTCCGCCAGTATACTCTGTCCACAAAGCACAGTATACTTTTCTTGATGTTGACAAGTGTGCTGTTAAGTTATAAACGATAATTTTTGAATTGTAAAACATGGGCCCAATTTCCGCTCGGGGGCAGGATAACACATTTTGAAGATCAAAAGTTAATATTGGAGTACCTGAAGCCTTATCCAAAGCCTTTGCATCTCTCATCATTTGCTTTAGTTTAAGGTGGATCTCATTTTCTTTTTTCATTTCATTGGACAAATTATTTTCTTTTTCAGCTACAGAAAATGCTTCGCACTTTCCACACCTGTCAGATTTGGGTTGATGAAAACCCAAATTGAAGTTAGTGTTAAAAATATACCTGTAGAAGCGTTCTTTGACAGGGTTTTGAACTGTTTCTTTGTACAAGTTGTACATTTTAGTAATATTGAGATTTGGATCAAGGTAATGCTTCGAAGTTTTGGCACGGCAATAATGGGATTCTATCCTTGGGAATGATGTAATATGTGTTTTTACTTCAGAAACCTTGTCTTCAGGAATTCGGTTTTTGGATTTCAACCCCTTATCGCATTTTTTAGCTACCCCAGTTACACTATTTTTCTTTTCGTGTGCGTTGTAAACTGGTTTTTGGGAAATCGCAAAAGTTCCAAGACAAAATGGCTTACAAACTCGAATCATGTTTCCAGACAATTCTACAAAATAGCTAAAAGAGTAGTTTCGTCGCGAATTTCCCGATTTATTGCTTTTTCGAACACTTTCAATTCTCTTAGTTGATTTCAAAATATAACCTGATTTTCCTTCTTGATTTAAGGAGTAGAAATCCTTAAATAGTTCCTCACGCTCGGTTTGTGTAACAATATTTTGACTGTTGAATTTACAGTTCGCGAAGCAGTTTTTTTTATTCAATATTTCTTTTCGTGCTACTTCTTTTCCCCGAGAACTTGTATAAGCTTCCCCTGCTTGGTGTTTTCTTTGTCGCACGTTTAGCTTCCAAGATTTTTGGTTTACAGCCCGTTTCCGCGTTTTTTCAGAGGTTGATGCAACATTTGGTTCATCATTGGTTTCCAAATTACTCAATGACTGCCGGTTCCAAACTAATACAATTTTTCATAACGACCGCCAAATCTACCTCAATGAAGGTACCTTTGGGTCCATTTTCCTATTCCAAACACAATAATAAAAAGGTAACTACATACGAGGCATAAAAAGACATTTTTATAATACATTTACCTAAGTTTTAATATTAAATAGTTTAATTAAAACCTCCGCGAACACTTCCACTACACAATATTAGAAATAAATGCACACAATTTACCGTTTGTTTCTTTCTAATAAGTTCCAAGATAATACTGTGCGCACGTGACTTCAAACCAGAGCTCACAATAAAGTGAGAGAAAGCTCAAACAAAAAACTACATCTCACTACAAAATAAGACACACAAAACATAAGACATGAATGACCGATATTTTGTTCTGCTTAAAACACAGTTGGTTCTATTTGTAGAATAAACAATTTTGAATCCGAGCAACATAGTTATATTTGCAGTTTCCACATGGTTCTATCTGCAAAATAGTATATGCTTTCTCGGTTAACAAGGTTCTATCAGTCTGTTAGAACCTTTTTAACTGAATCCTAAACCAAAAACGCGTAGTTAGAACCTACTTCTATTGAATATCTCAGAAACTGTAAGAGATAGAAAAAAAACTGAGAACGCCAATCGAAAGAGCAGAGCCGCTTTAGAGCGATGTGATATATAACTCATTTTTGAAAAAAATGTAAGTTAGAACCTTGTTGTCCTAAGGTCGCGATATATCTCCAATCTAAAATCGATCTGGGATATATGGTAAATTAGGTCGTGATCTACTCCCTCAGGCCTATCTGGGGATGTCTCGTTGGTCGATTAAGGTCGACCGGAAATGCTCCTAAATGGGCCTCCAATAATGGCGTCCATATTTAAGGAAGAAATTTAGTGCATGCCATATATCTCCGATCTGAAATCGGTCTAGGATATATGGTAAATTAGGTCGTGATCTTCCTCCTCAGAGCTATTTGGGGACATCTTGATCGTCGATTAAGGTCGACCAGTAGTGCCCCTAAAAGGGCATCCAATAATGGCGTCCATCTTAAAGACAGACATTTAGTGCATGCCATATATCTCCGATCTGAAATCTGGCTTGGATATATGGTAAATTAGGTCGTAATCTACTCCCTCAGACCTATCTGGTGATATCTCGATGGTCGATTTAGGTCGATCGAAAGTGTCCGGAAAGGGGCCTCCAAAAATTATATGTTATCATGAAAATGTGTAAATATACAATCATCGCTAAATGGTTTTTTATCTAATGTGTTTTTTTTTATTTAATATATTATTACTTTTCATAAATTTATCAATAAATCTGTATACTTTTATCATATATTTTAAGGATTTAACGAAAAAGAGCTGAATTTCGAAATTTCTCAGTCAAGCAGCAAAATTTCTCAGTCGCGCTGCACATTAGGGTGTTTCGGTCGCGGACAAATTTAACTTATAAATTTACCTTCACACCCTTTAAAAATCTGATATTTTCTGTGTAAGAATAGCTGTAATATGAATCGGAATGTTTTTTTTAATGCAAAATAAAGAACAAAATAAAAAAGTCATCAATGTTTTTTCCATAGAATTTGCATATCTCGAACAAATTTTTGAAATTCATACCATCACTTAATTGTGCATAAAAGCGAAAATAGTAAATCGATTTTCATGATCTATGTCTCATTTTGTTTATAGGTTATGTGACTTTATGAGGAAGTAATAGGACATGACAGTTTTTACCGTTTTTTTTTTTTTTTTTTTTTTTTTTATATAAGCTTTATTTGAATTATTGAATCTGCTCCAATGGAGCCTAACAATAAGTATACGAATCTTAAGTATAATTCAATAATGAATCCTAGTATGGATTTCTTGTAATGTGGATCTCTGCTAATTGGCAGGAATTTTAATTAATTTGGTCAAAATAGTATATAACTGGTATGGATCACATGTCTGAGAATTTTAAACCTGGTTTGGCTTAAACCTCGTGATAAAGGTCCAGGGGACCCTTACAGTCATTTACAAAGTGTTCGCGATATTATGTAGAGTGAAGAACTCTAGTTATGTAAGTATAACGGATAACTCTAGAATAGCAGAGTGGACGACGTAATTTGGGTTTTGTAGGTTTTTCGCGTTGACTGTTTTAAGGATCACGTATGAGAGCATCTAAGCCACGTGACGTAGAATAAAGGATTCTACACAGTCTTTTTTGAGTGTTCGTCCGCGATTGATATTGACTGTTTTAAAGATCACGTATAAGAGCGTTTAAGCCACGTGACGTAGAAAAGGATTCTACACAGTCTTTTGGGCGCGAGTGTTCGCGATTACTGTTACGGATGAAGATTAGAAAACACGGCGTTCGTTTCTCCGAAGTCTTAAAGAGCTGGGACTGCACAATAATTGTCTAGCAAGTATGTTATCATGACGTTCGAGCTTCTCTTTGTGCTTTATATTGATTTTTTGAATTGCCTCTTTAACGAGAGGTATTTTCAAGTCTCGGTGGATATTTTCATTCCTCATATACCAAGGGGCACCGGTAATAAGCCGCAATGTCTTCGATTGGACTCTTTGGATTTTGTCGAGATTGCTCGAGCTTGCTTTGCCCCAAAGCTGGGCACCATATAACCAGATAGGTTTGATTGCACTGTTGTATAGCAGGACCTTATATTCAAGGCTTAGTTTTGAGTTCGCGTTTAGGAGCCAGTGAAGTTGATGGACCTTAAGTTTCAGTTGAGTTTTCTTGGCTTCGATATGACTTCTCCAGGTGAGTCGACGATCCAGGTGGATTCCAAGGTATGAAATATGATCAGATTGAGAAAAAGGGATATTGTTTAATTTCAATGTCGGACAAGTGCTAAAATTCAGTGTGAAAGTTACCTGTGTGCATTTAGCCTCATTGACTTTTATTCTCCAGTCAGAGAGCCAAGATTCTACTCGTCTGAGATGTACACCTAGATTCATAGATGCAATATCCTGCTTTTTATGTGTGGCCATTATAGCGGTATCATCGGCAAAAGTGGATGTTAGCACGTTTGGGCTGGTAGGAATATCTGCGGTAAACAGAATGTAAAGGATAGGCCCAATGACGCTTCCCTGGGGAACACCTGCTAGTATTTCGCGGTCATCGGTGACGTGTTGTCCACATTTGACTCTGAATCTGCGGTTTTCTAAGTAAGACTCAAGAATTCGATGCGTATTTGCCGGTAAGTATTTGCAAATTTTGTAGGTCAAGCCAAAGTGCCAGACTTTGTCAAATGCTTGAGCAACATCCAGGAATACTGCGCAGCAATATTCTCGCCGTTCAAATGATTTTTCAATTGCTTGGGTCAGACGGTTTACTTGTTCGATAGTGCTGTGACCTTCGCGAAAACCAAACTGATGGTCTGGTATTATGTTATTTGACACGAGAAACGGTTTTATTTTCGATAAAAGAACTTTTTCAAATAGTTTGGGTAAGCAGGGAAGCAAACTGATCGGCCTGTACGAGGAAGGTATGGATTTGTCCTTTCCTGGCTTTAAAATCATTTGAATCAGAGAAATTTTCCTTACTTTAGGAAAGTAACCATGTCTCAAAATACTGTCTTCTTTTCTAAGTGCGCTTTGCAACCTTTTAGTAGCTTCAGTCAGTCTTAGTCGTGCCGCTGGTGACCTATTTCGCTGCCATTCGCGACGGAACCTCCTTTTTTTCACTTACAAGGTGCTCTATTTCCCGGTTAGTGTAAGTATTCAAACTATTTGTCGCTTTTATTTGTCTGTGTGTAGCGTGAATGGCCGCCTTTTCCAGGATTACGTTCAAGTTGGATACGTTGTTATCGATCTCATCCGCGTTAGAAATTAGATGATTCGAATCTAAATGACTACTAATGCACTTCCTGTATTTTAACCAGTTAGTTGTGTATGAAGTAAGCCTTAGTGGGTCATCTACAAGTACTGTCTTCCCGTGAAGAAGAAATATAACTGGCGAGTGATCTGACGATAAGTCAGTACAGGTACTAGCAGATAAGTTAGATTTACTAACTCTTCTTATTATACCGAAGTCTATCAAGTCAGGCTTTTTGTTATTATCAGAAGGCCAATATGTAGGTTGACTGGGAGATATAAAGTCCAATTTATTTTGACGTCGCATTAGACATTTATACAGCTGGTTTTCCCTAGGGTTTGCTAAACGGGATCCCCAGTGCGTATGTTTGGCATTGTAGTCACCAGCAGCAATAAAGTTGTGTCCGAGACCATTGAAGAAGTTCAGAAGTATATCTTCTGATATCGCGAACCGCGGGGGGAAATATATTGCTGAAATGGTAAGAAAACTACCTTGAATCTGGATACGAATTGTTGTCGCTTGAAGGTAGTTTTGTGAGACTCCTTCAGCGACTTCATGTTTCATTCGTTTACGTATTAGGATACCAGTGCCCCCATGAGCCTTACCGTCTGGGTGGTGAGTACCATAAAATCTAAAATTAGGTATCTGAAAATTGTATTTGTCTGTGAGATGAGTTTCTGATAGTAGCATTATATTAATATTCTGCCGATCTAGGTACTCGGTCAGTTCGTGTCTATGTTGGTTCACACCGTTTGCGTTCCATGTACATATCTTAAGAGGGCCTATTTTTTGGTAAGTAGAGTTTGAATTAACTGATTCTGGTTTCGCATGAATTCTTGCATCATTGATTGCATAGTTGACATGAACATGTTTATACTCTGTACCAGTTGTTGAATCATTGATTCAGAGTTACCATGTTGTTGCACTGGGGCATTAGGTGTATGCGCCCTTAGAACATTCGCGTATGTTATACCGTTTGTAATACCGTTTCCGTTGCTAGAGTAAACTGGAGTCTGTTGGATGTCGATTATAGGATTCGGCGCGTTTCGGTTAAAAATGAGTTTACGCTTCTCTTCTAGTTTATGCTTAAGTTCTTTGTAAACCCTTCAACCTCTGTAATTTGCGGTATGTTGTTCCCCGCAATTACTGCACTTTTTCTGTTCCTGCGTTTTAACTTTGCAGACGGACGATTGGTGTAGATCACCACATACAACACAAACGGTTGGCAAAGTGCAGTATGATTTTGTGTGTCCATACTCTTGACAATTTTGGCATTGAACGGGTCCATTTCTTTTGTGGGGTTCTTCGACCGTAATTCTTCTATATAACAAATATTGAAGTTTGTAATAGGATGAACTTCATTTTTCTTTAGTTTCCGCGAGTCAGGTTGAAGTTCGACCTTGAACATTGGTTGGGGAACCTTTTTATTGTTAAGAACGTTCACCACGGAGTGAACGTTAAAATTCTCTTTTTCTAGTGCTCGTTTTACTTCATCTGGTCCTACAAATGATTCAATGCCTTTTAAGATTACCGCGATACCCTTACTACTCTTAAGACGATACGTGTAAAAATTTTTATTTCTATCGTTAAAATAACTAGAAATAGCGCGAAAGCCGTTTTCGGTGTATGCCTGAATTTTTGTCTCGTTAATGTTCCCTTTCTTTATTGGCACTATGTGAAAGCCACCACTACCAACAACTTGGGCAATAATATTTACTAGCTCATTTGAGCTACTCTCACGTAGGTATATTGGGGGCGGCCTTGGAGTTGCGGCATTTGCCGAGGAAGAAGATTGAGGTTCTTCTTCGCTCAGCAATGCAAACCGGTTCTTACCCGTGACGGACGTTGTTGGCTCTTCACCGTTCACAGTTTTGCAACTTTTTTTGTTAGAGTTGCCTTTGGCTGGGCTGGATTTACGCTTTATAGTAATGTAGCGATCCATGCCTGTCTGTACCGCCTTTAATGGTTTGTCGTTGTTTTCGTGTGTTATTTCTGTGTTCGCTGTGTTTCCACCTTCTTTGTTATTACTGTTGTTGCTAGCACTGCCTGGTGAGAGAGTTTGTCTTAGTGGCGCTACCTCTCTCATTCCATTGTTTACATCTGCATTTATCGCGAAGTATGCATTCCGTGAACTTACACTGCAGAAAGAGTGTCTGCGTTGTTCCAACTCTTGAGTGAGACGATGGCTCATCAAGCTGTGGGTTTGTTTAGCTGTGTGTGTGCCTTTTTTAATTTTGGTTATTTTGTTACACTTATTCTAACACAACTGGGGTTGTTGTTCAACTTAAAAATTTTATTTTGTCAAAAAACTGTTTGAATTCATTACAAGTTAATACTTATAATGAATTCAAACAATTTTAGATAATTATTTTCCCGACAATTGAGTTTATTTTTGCACTTTCCCTGCTTATTTTATTTTATTAGAATTAATTTCCGAGAGGAGTTCTTTTAACGACCGTTCTCTTCGAGCGCGGAGAGCGAATTTTTTGTATTTTTTATGAATTAAAAAAAAAACTTAAATTTTGTAGGCAAAACATATATTTTTTCTTCATACATTTATTTATAACTGCGAAACTGTTGCTTATGTAGCGAAACGTTGTATGAACAGATTAAAGGGATTGTAATTTTTATTTTTTTTTAAATTTGTTGAAGCTTATTCGGACTAGTGTCGAGTTATGATAAACAAAAGAGCCTAAAACGTGACAAATTCCCCTATACCAGTTTGTAAAGAGATTTTATTTATTTTTCAGCTATTGCTAGGCTTGAGGTCATAAGCAAAAAACAGATGTTGGTGTTTTTATAATTTATGTAATTTTAAATAACCCAATATTTCGAACTGACTTCGTCGTCATCATCAGGGGTAATCACTTAAAACAAAACCGAGAAGAATTCCTCTCTTGTGCTAAAATTTCTACGTCGTTAAAGTTTGGCTTGTGTCCAGTCAAAGTAGAGTGGTTCGCAAGGGCAGTCTTCTGCTCGATTGGTCTATCAACAGCTTTTAGGTCAGATTTGTGAGAAGAAAGTCTAGTCTTTAGTTTTGTCCCAGTAGTGCCAACATATACCTTTTGGCATACGTTGGACTTGTCACCATCACATTTAATCTTATATCTTGATTGGGACATTCAATGGCATTTGTGCAGTTGTTTCAGACTATAATATAAAGTTTGACGACAAAAATTGCAATATCTTGAATATAATTCAGCGCACTTGCAGTCAACTTGAACTGAAAACGAAACAAAAAAATGTAAGGCAGTAAATTGCCTTCGATATGAATCTTCTATGAAAAGTTGCTCCACATGTGCGAAAAACACTCGCATTATCACCAAGATATGTGATTGTGAGCTCCAAGAGTTTTTCATAATCGTCACGTATCTGTCTGATCTTACCTTGGCAAAACTGTTTGCTTTTTTTCCAATCATCGTCGGAAATTTTCAATTTATTCAATTGGATCATCGAGGCCCTTTCTGATTTATCTCATTTCATATTGTTCGATAATTCAGCGAATCGGTTTAATATTTGAGTTTCCGGTGCACTACTTACACCATACATCTTATTAAAGACATTTTTAGAGAAAATCTCATACACGTGATGACAGAATAAATCAATGAATTTTTGCCCCAAACGAGTACAAGCAACTCGTTCAAGGTCAGAGTTTGTGGAAGTAGTATCAAAGATCGAGACCACAACTTTATCTGAAAGTTCCAATTCTATTTATAAATGTACCATGAACAGCTTCAACGATGTTTTTTGCGTTAAACGATTCAAATTTGGGAGCACCTAGAAACTTAGACGTTCCATTGGAATATGATCAACATTTGATCTGCCGACTAAATTGGACAAAATCGTTTCGTCCTAGTGAACTGCTAAATGATCGTTGGTACTTTACTATCCGGTGCACTACTTATACCATACATCTTATTAAAGACATTTTTAGATAAGAACAAAAACTTATTCAATTATATGTTTTCCAATATTCATGTACAACGTACAAGAGCATATCAATTATTCCGAGACTTTTCGAAAAAAACACAGTTTTTTTTGCAAAAAAAAATTATTTTGCATCATAATCTGCTTTTAGCTCAACACACTTAGTCCAACGTATCTCCAATTATTGTATCCCTTCCAAAAAATTATAATTTTAAAGGTCCTTATAATAGGCATAAGTTTGATAAATAATTGTCGTTGGAGCCCTTTCTTTCGGTTTGAAAATAGGAAATATGCACTGGGGGCTAAATCCGGAGAATATCGCGGATGAGGTACCAACTCGCAATTCTTGCAATTTTGCTATTGGGACTACACACGTGCGCACCCGTGCATTATTTTGATAAAAAAAAAACATTTTTCTGGGCCATATGGGGTCGTTATTTTTTAAATCCTCGTTAAATCGTTCCTATACGAGTAAGTTTGCATAATATTCGGCGTTCTTTGTTTTTCTTTTTTGAAGGTAATCGATTGTTTAGACTGCTGCTTGGTCTCCCAAGTGTTGTAATGGACCCATGTTTCATCCACAGTTACAAAACGCCGCATAAACTCATGAGAGTTCCGGTTAAACAAGTTCAAACAATCCTTTAAAGTGGTCACACGATTACGTTTATGGTCAATTAAGAGAAAACGCGGCAGACATTTTAAAGGTAGGAATTATTAATATACCCTCGTACATTGTACATATACGAAAAATAAAAGAAAAATGCGTCCGAGAAAGATATTTATGAATCTCAGTATTCATGTAATACTAATACTTGTCAATAGGTTCAGATTTCGCGTCACCAAATTGGAAGTGCTGGTTATTTTTACGTAACTTCTGTAGAGAAGCACGATTTAGGACAACATCATCCGAAGATATCACATTAGCATCTAAGATAGCCATTTAAAAAAATAAATTAAAACAAAAAACAGCAAATGATCTTTATTATTCAATATCATATTTATACTTGCTTTATTAAGTACACAGCGTAACCGTGGTGTAACCCAGTTTTTCTTTGTAGTAGAACGACGTACTTGTGATTTTTGAACGACAAAATAATCGTCTAAATCAGTACTCTCAACTTTAATTTCATATTTACTTTCATGCCGAACTCTAAAGAAGAAAAGATTTAATTTCTGGGAGAAATAATAACTGTACAATTAGAATTACAGCAGGTCCAATCAAATTACTTACTTGATACTTGCACTACAAATGTTTCTCCATGTTTCCATGTTCGCGCTTCTTCCTTTTCTCTTTTCAATTTCGATATTTCTTCTTTGGATGTTAGTTTCATGCCTTTGCCCAACATTGAACCGGTTCGCCTTTCTGTCAAAAATTCTTATCTTCCTCATTTTTCATCGTCGTCAATGCGTCAGCAGCCGCAATATCAAAAAGATCGCTCTATTGAAATCATATTTTTGTTTAATTCCGGCTCCCCTTTCTTTTATTTTCTTTTTGTTATATGTTTTCTAATCTTCGTAAGGTTTAAATAGCTTTCCAGCACATTTATTAGAATTGCGAGTTGGTATACGAGCCTGTTGCCAAAATATAAAAACAGCGTCAATCGTTTGCAACCTCATTTGAGGTTGGTTTTACAATAAGCATATTGTACAGAAACTATTCCAAAACAGCAATTTGGCTCCCATAATTTGAAGCAAAACTCGCCCAATAAAAACATTTTTTCGCTGTTTTTTTTTATCAGAGTTCAGTGATGTCGCCATTTTTAAAGTAAGATGACGTCCATATGTTCAATAACTCCTAAAATGTTAATTATATTGAGAAGTAGTATAGGAATAGATCAAATGCATTGTAATTAAAAATCATTCTAAACAAAATTAGACAAATATTTCTCGAGTAATGACATTTGTATAAACTTGTCTAAGAAATAACAAAATTGTTTCTTATCAAACTTAAACCAATTTCTAGGTCCATCAATCATATGTTCATCTAAACTGATTATCTTCAATTTTAACAGCATCCTTCCTTGAACCATACAAGTAACGTGTGCCAAATTTCATTTATATTGGATATAATCTGTGGCTTCTAGGGCTAACATAAAAACTGATGAACAAATACGTAGCAGCAATAGCTAAATCTGAACCGATTTTCTTCAATTCCTATAAAGCCCTTTTTGGTTAGTAAACTTACGAGTAAGTTTGTTTGATCAAGATTGGGTGTAGCATATGGCTTGAGAGCTAAAGACATAAAATAAATCGTGCTATATCTAAATTTGAAGCCATTTTCTTCAATTTCAATAACGTCCTTCCTTGACCCAAAAAACGTACGCGTGCTTAATTTCATAAAGATTGGATGTAGACGTGGCTCCTGGAAAAAATAGGAAATATATCTTAACCTCAACCGATTATCTTCAATTTTAACACCATCCTACCTTGGTCCACAAAACTAACGTGTGGCAACTTCATCAAGAATGGATGTAATATGTTTGTTCAAGAGCTGAAGACATGAAATCGAATTAATTTAGGATTGGGTTAATGTGCGGGTTCTAGAGCAACAAATACAAAATCGAATCAACATATCTGTTTGAGCTACATCCAAATATCAGCCGATTTAATTAAATTTTACTAGCGTTTGTCTCTTGGTTAAAAAAACTTACCTTTGCAATGCTTTATCAAGATGGGATCTAATATATGGCTTCTAGGGCTTAAAACATAAAATCGGATGAAAATATGTGTGGAAGCTATATCTATACCTGAAGGGATTTCCATAACGTCAGTGCCTGGGCAAAAAAATGATTGTCCCATCTTTCATTAAAAGCAATATGTGCCTCCTAAAATAAAAACGAAAAATCGGATGAACATATATGTGAGACCTATCTACTATCTTAATCTGAACCAAAGTCTTCAATGTTAACAACGTCCTTCCTTGGTCTAAAAAACTAACGTGTGACAAGTTTTATTAAGATTGGATGTTATAATTGGTTTCTAGCACTAAAGACATAAAATCGGATACGCATACATGTGCCTTATATAAATCTGAACCCATTTACTGCAAGTTCTTACCTTGGTCTAAAAAACTTACTTCTGTCAATTTCATGTAAAACGGACAGCAATTGCGACCTGTATGTAGTTCAATTACATACATAAGACGAACGGACAGACAGAAAACGTTAAATATAAACATATAGCGATTCTAAGTCGATCGGTACGCTTAAGGGTGATGTCAGCTCAAATATTTTTGGTAGTGACAAACATTTGTCAATAAACTTATGATAATATCTTTTCTCAAAAAAAAACGTTGCATTTTTGTAGCGCAACATTTTAAAAGTGGAATGCCACACTTTTACTTACTGTAATCGATCATATTTTAGTTCAATAGTTAAAGAAGAGGAAAAACAATTACTTTTTGTCTTTACCTAATCAATTACGGTTTCCTTTGTGCTCAAGTGTTGAGTGAACGCATTTAAATAGATGTTAGTGTGTTGAAAATACAACACTGTAGACATATTTCATGGTTTACCATTCTACACCGTAGACTTGATGGATCGCAGCAATGCGACATTTTTGCACGCATTGCATGCAATTTAGACAATCGAAATCAAAATACTCTGTTCCACAGAGTGGTGCAATGTACAAAAATGTCGCGTATCATAAAACATTGCACACATCGAAATTTTATCTTAGCAAAGCCATCGAAGGAAAGTATTTATTTGTTTAAATAGTTTTCTCTGCACCCTGCATATTTGAGCTATATCCACCTATAAGTGTACCGATAGACTTATCACTGGATGATTAAAATAAATGATGTCTGTGCGTCCGTTGATCTTAAGCTTGTACGTTTTTTTTAATAAAGGGCGTACGTTATGAAAATTTAAGAAAACTCCTGTTCCTATTTAGTTATAGATTTGCTTATTTGGGAATGAAATAAAAAAGTTATGAACCTTAGAAAAATTTATTTTGCATTTTAATTATATTGAACAGTAAGGGCATTTTTAAATTAATTGGTTTTAAATAGTGTTTCTGGTAAATGTCGACCTTCGCTATCCACACACTGCTGCATACGTATTCTGAAGTTTTCATGGTTTTCTGCCAATTTCAGCCTCAACATTGTTTATCAGGTCTTATAGGGTGTTGGGACGGTTGATATACACCTTCGACTTTAGGTAACCCCAAAGCAAAAAATTGTATGGGGCTAAGTCAGTTCACATCACCCCTCAAAGAGATAAGCCGTCCAGGAAACATTTGCCTTAAACAATTTATGGTAGCCCTCAATGTGTGTGCAGTGGCACCATATTGTTGAAACTAAGTATCCTCTAATCGCATTGCAGGAAATGCCAAGAGCAAGTGATTGCCTTCTAGAAGAGCGTTTCGGGGATTGCAGTACTGCTGCTCTAACTCCTTCGTACACGTGACACATTCCCTGCTGTTCTCAATGATGTTACCCAATTTACAATTGATTGCCGTCCAGGAACACGTCGGCGTGGGGAAACAGCGAATCGTATACGAAAAACAGATAGATAGACAAAGCTCTCGCTCATCAGCTTCTATGAATGGTCAGACACTCTCTGTGTAATCGCCAAGTTGTAAGGACGCATTCTGTGCAGATTTGGGGGCTCAACCAAAAAAGTTGAACTCTCAAAAAAAGAATAGCTTTTTCGAAGTGAGAAATTTATATGCTGTCACGAAGCCGATGTGCAGCACGAAGATATTCGAATCTGGAACAGAATATGCTGATGAAGTTTGATGAAGAACAACAAAACAAAAACTTTAACTGCCGATTTAAAATGTTGTTGAGGATACATAAATGCTGTGTGTATTTTGATGTTTTTACGTGCTGTGTGTTCTGTGTGAACGTGGCGGTTGATGCTGTCGTAAGAGTTTGCTTTAATTTGTATTCTGTATGTATCGAAAGCTTTTTTAAAGCGAGATCAATGTTAAACTCTTTGATGTACTCCTTCTGAGTAGATGTAGTTTTGATAATTTGTTGTGTCGAAAGTTAATTCAATCACAATACATTTTAATATTCTATATATATATTTCGTGTTGTGTCTAATTATTTTGATCGGATTTTTGAATTGTGTTGTTTGAATTTATGTACTTATACATTAAGTTGTAGTCGAAAGGGTGATTAAAAGATTGATTTATTTTTGATTTGAATGATCTATTGAATTTAATTACATTGGCAAAGAATATTCGTTTACTATTATATTATATATAATATTTACATTACTTGATTTCATTGCTATATTACGTATTATTGAACAAGGACAGAGAAACGATATTACGTGCGAATGTTAACTCCCTGAAAGATATGTTGAGACAGTTGGGGCTGAGTACACAGGGAGTGAAAACTAACCTTCAAAATCGCCTTTTGGAGCAATATAATTTGGAATTTGCTGACGCAGAGGAGGGTGCTGTCAATCGTAGAGTTGACCCAACGGCTGGTGGTCGGACCAGTGCCATTTCATGTGTTTCTGTTGCCAAGATTTTATACACGTTGCGCGATTTTGAAGATAGTTTGTCAACATTCTCAGGTTCTAGTTTGCCGGACGTCAATCAATGGCTGGAAGAGGTTTTTTTATGGTAGGCATTGATAGTGGGTACAGCGAAACTTTTTGTTAGATACACCCTTAAAAAGGGTGCTAAGATAAATTCATAAGTTAAATTTGTCCGCGACAGAAACACCCTAATGTGCAGATCGACTGAGAAATTTTGTTGCTCGACTGAGAAATTTCGAAATTCATCTCTTTTTCGTTAAATCCTTAAAATATATGATAAAAGTATACAGATTTATTGATAAATTTATGAGAGTAATAATATATTAAATAAAAAACACATAAGATAAAAAACATTTTGTGTTGATTGTATATTATATATAATATTATATATTGTATATTGTATAAGTATATACACATTTTCTCAATAACATGTAGTTTTTAGAGGCCACTTTAGGAGCACTTCCGGTCGAACTTAGTAGACCATTGAGACGTCCCCAGATAGGTCTGAGCGAGTATATCACGACCTAATTTACCATATATCCTAGACCGATTTCAGATCGGAGATATATGGCATAAACTAAATGTCTGTCTTTAATATGGACACCATTATTGGAGGCCCCCTTTGGGTTCGTAATCTACTCTCTCAGACCTATCTAGGGACATTTTGATGGTCGATTAAGTTCGACCAGAAGTGCCCCTAAAGGGGCCTCCAATAATGGGGTCCATATTAAAGACAGACATTTAGTTCATGCCAGGAAAACATATGGATATCATGTGGTCACGCGTATGTTTTTTGGTTTACCAAATGCGGGGGGAGTAGAAAGTGCTAGCAAACGCACAGTGAGAGCAACGATGCAACTGACGTCAGATTTACTCTCATCAGACTCTCTCTATCTTGTCTTCGCTACTGCGACAGCGCGGACGAAAACAAAAAAATACTTTGCCCAGTGGCATAAAATGCAGCATGAAGAAGTTTGGGAAATCAAGAAGGAGTTGCAGCAAATTTAAAATTAAATTAAAATTAAATTAAATTTAATATTAAATTTAAAATAATTTGGTTCTGGGACAAATTTGGAGAAAAAAATGTCAAATTTCTGAAAATAATAATAATAAAAATTTATATATTTCCGAAAATCATTTCTCGAGCGCATATGTTAAAAGTAGAAATTTAAAAGCAGAAGATATTTCTACAAGAGGATGAGGTATAGGGGACTATATTGGCATTGATTTCGATTATCCAAATTCGCCGAAAAATGTTTGTAATGATGAGATAGAAGCACCTTTTTGTAAGAATTGCGAAAATGACACAACATTAACGGAAAAATATAAAACAAAATATAATAGGCATTAAAAAAATATAAGAAAATACAGTCAGCGCTTAAAACTGAGCGACGGATAAAAAAATATAAAAAGAATCATGTTTCAAAAAATGCATTGAAGTCGTCCATTGATTGTCTTCAGAATATAAGCGAAGCAACCAAATTTTTTTGCAAGCTTTTGCTAAGTTCTCGTCCAAAAGAGTAGTCAGACGAAGTAAGATATCTGCTCAAATATATATTATATGTCTCAGTCAACTTATGACTTTTTACGAAATAAATTGAATCTCAATTTACCTTACTTAAACCGGTGGGCCCACATAAAATTTGTACAGCCTGTTTTAAAAAACAGTAGTTTTGAATCCCTTAAACAAAGATGTTCGAAACTTGAAGGCAAGAATTTAAACCACATGGTTTTATTGATGGATGAAATGCCAATAAGAAAGGAGTTGAGATACAACACGCATCTTGATTTAATAGATGGATTGAACACACTAGTTTCGAAAGAACCAATAAATTTTGTTCGCAAGTATGGGTATTTTAAGTACTTAGGTGATTTGCTCAGATGTAAATATCGTCATTTAAAATTAGTTAGTTTAACAGAAATAAAGTTTTAGTGCTAGTTTGCGACCAAGGTTCGCCTAATAGAAAATGTTTCTCTAACCTTGGAGTATCAGCTGAAAAACCATATTTTGATATGAATAACGATAAAATATATTATACAGGGTGGAGCGCGGTAATTTCTTTTTTGCACTAATGGTCAAAGAGAGAGAGGAGAATGTGCGTGGCTTATAGTGGATGACGGGAGATTTGTATTCGTTTGCCTTTCAGATGCCATCATGCATTGGATACGTGAGGATAGGTCTTTTTGTGGTGATGCGTATTTTTTAAATGCGCACTCGATCATTGCAGTGCAGCGTGCTTTTCGTTTACGATTCAATGTTTCCCCACGCGGACGTATTCCTGAACGGCAATCCATGGTAAATTGGGTATTTTCATTGAGAACAGCAAGGAAATGTGTCATGAGTACGAAAGGAACATCAAGAGAGTTATAGCAGCAGTACTGCAATCTCCGAAACGCTCTACTTGAAAGCAGTCACTTGATTCTGTGACTCCGAACGGTACTTGACTATGATACAAACTTTTTTTCAGCCGGCTCTTGAGGCAACGCAACAGGATGGTGCCACTGCACACACAGCAAGGGTTACCATGAATTGTTTGAGGCAAATGTTTCCTAGATGGCTTATCTCTTTGGAGGGTGATGTGAACTAGCCGGCTCACCAGACTTAGCCCCATGCGATTTTTTTCTTTGGGGTTCCTGAAGTCGAAGGTGTATAACAACCGTCCCAACACCTGGGAAGACCTAATTAACAATATTGGGGCTGAAATTGGCAGAATACTAGTCGAAATTCTTGTTGGAGTTCATGAAAACTTCAGAAAACGTATGAAGCAGTGTGTGAATTGGGAAGGTCGACATTTGCCAGCTACTCTATTTAACCATGTAATTTAAAAATTCCCTTACTGTTCAATATAATTAAAATATAAAAATCATTTTTCTTATGTTATATTTTTTTTTTATTTAATTCCCAGATAAGTCAATTATCGCGCTCCACCCAGTACGTTCGACTTTCACCATTTAATAAAATCTTTACGGAATGGGTGGCTAAAATGTGCCTTAATTTAAATTTCTGACGGCAATGTCAAATTTCAAATTATAAGGGTACTTTATAAAATGGAAGCCAATTATATTAAAAAATGCGGGTGAAATTTAAAGCCCAAATTGTCAGCAAAACAGTGGCATCAGCAATCAGAACAGTAGTCGTGACAACTAAATTTAAAGTAGTAGTTATGAATTGGCCTTGTCTAATGCTACTTAAACAACGAAGCTCACAAATATATGCAAGCTTTTGTTAAATACTTAGAAGAACTTGAATTTGCGGATATAAAGAAAAAAAGTTTTCTTTTTAGACGGGATGAAACTTACTTTAAATTCTGTTCTTTTTTGGTCGACGAACTATTGGTAAATGCAAATAATTATTTTATCATGACAAAATCCTTTAATCAGGACAAGTTAGAAAAGTCTTTTAATATATTGCGACAAAAAGGCGGAAACAATAACAATCCTTCTGTAGCTGAATTAAATGGCTTTTTTGGCAAAGTTGATAGTCGCTAAAATTGTTCAATCAAGTTCCTCTAGCAATTGTGAGCAGTCTCACAGCGAGAAAATACTGATTGAAGCAAATTTTGATAGCTCTTGCACAAATTTTTTAGGCCCCAATTTTGGCTTCCAAATTACTTTATTTTAACCAAAATATCTAAAAAAAAATCAATTGCTATTCAAGAAGATAAGATAAGATACACGCCACATATTGCAATTTTGCTGAAAATGCTATCAAAGCATTCGCTGTCTACGAGCCTTTGTAAAATATCAAAATAATAAAAAAAACATAAAAACACATACATTCAGTGTGACCAGATCTAAAAAAAAGTGTTGCAGCTAAATCAGTATTAAAATAATGCTAAAAAATGCTAAATAAAAATATTAAAATGCCAAAAAATAATGCTAAATTAAAAAACTTTTTTTTTAAATATCACTATAAAGATTTTATTTTTTAAGCTTTTGTGTTCAATGTTGCCTTAGAAATATATTTTATTAGAATAAAACAATGTCATGTAATAATTCTACCATGTACACGTATAAGTATTGTTGAGTCATGGCAAACAAAAAAAATATTTATTGAATAAAGAAAAAGTGACCATTCAATTCAATATTTATATAAAAAAATAACATTAAAATTAAAATCTCTATTTAATAGCATTTCAGTACATTTTTAAATATCATTTGTTTACAAAGGATAAACTCTAATTATAAACTAAATACATTATTAAATGAATATTCTCCCTCAACTTCCGTCGGTAGAAATATCATTATCATACATGTTTTTATCACATTTTTTGAGATATCGTTGGTAATTTTTAAACTTTCGCAACATTTATTTAACCTTTTCAATCCGCATCTAATCTAAAGAATTGAATTCATAGTATTCAATATCATTCTATTTCTAATTTTTGTTTTTATAAGGTTCATGCCACGGAAAACTCTTTCAACTTCTGCGTTACAAAATGGTAAAACTAGAAACTTCATAACAAGAGAAGACAATTCCTTGAACGCGTTTTAATTTAAGCATTTTTATATTCGTATACACTTATCCAGAAATCAATTCAAAATTCTTCAAAGTTGTAATTAATGTATGGTGTTGGAACAAAAAATAAATATTCTGAACGCGAATTTAAGGGATCAGAAGAGTCAGATTTTAAAGCAAATTGATAGGAAAGGTCTTTCAAAAGAACATATAGTTTAGATAGCAGCAGAGTAGGGTCAGCATTATTACTTTTACACATTTTTTTTTACTTTTTGTATATCTGACAGCAAAGGTTTCAAAAATTTCAGATATAATAAATGTTTGTCAGTGTACAATTTTTTTAAAATATTGGCTTGATGATATCAATTGACAACCATCTAGTGTCACAAGCTCTTACCAATTTTAATAATCATTTTTAATAATCATAATGCTAAATTAATAATAGCTAAAAGCTAAAAAATGCTAAATAATAAATGACAATTTTGCGGCTAAATACAAAAAAATGCTAAATTAAGTTGCAAAAATACTAAAATGGTCACACTGCATACGATAGCAGCAGTGCTCGCTTCGGTTTTGCGAACGCCTTCGCTCTTAGCAATGCGAGCGCGCCAAATACTGCAGAAAGAAATGAGAGTGCGTACGCTGGACAGGTAGCAAAGGAAATACCCGTCATAGAAAAGTTTAGCTTGTATGAGATGCGCATTCTATATGATTAATATTCTTGATTTCACATAACATGGAGACTACTTTTAAATCGCAGCATTTATGCTCTTCATACTTAATGGATTTTAACATTTGGCCATTGTTTTGTTAGACTCTATAGTGTTGACAGCATGTGCGATGGGAGTCGATGGTTTCTCCATTATGCAAAATAACTACCTTCAAAATCTCTTTGATGGTGTCGACAAATAACCGCCATTCCTTTAATTATATATTTTACAAGCTCCTCGAGCAGTCCAGAAATTTCCTTGCATAATCATATGTTATGCATAGTTGTACACAATTTGTTATAAGGTATGCGGACTTTGCAATACGATGCGCTAACACCTGCGACCAACATGGTGTGTTGCTTCTGCGTTTTGAATCAAACTTGTATCACTGCGTGTAAAGTACTTGGATGTACTCGGATGAATTGGATATCTGGGTATTGGTAGTTTTTTTAATGTGTTACTGGAAAGATGACAGATTTTACTTCAGCATAATTCTGCTGAATACTCTTTCCAAATCTAAAAGCAATCTGTATGAATTCCAATTTGAAATATTGGAATTCCAAATTTCAAGCTGTATCTAAATTTAAAACTTTTTACTCACGAAAAAATTAGCATACATTAATCGTTGAGTACTTACCGTACACTTCCATTTCCCTATCGAAAACGATTTTGAAGGCACAAATTACAAAAAATATTTGGTATCCACGGCTGATTCGGATTTTGAGCCTGTATATCAAAGTATTTGAGGTAATTCTCTTCTATCAGTTTATGAAACATTCTTCGTTTTTTTGCAATTACATATTTTCCACAAATTGTTTGGATCATTTACACATTAAAAAGTTCTCTGTCCTTTACTCATATTCAAAAGTATGAATAAATAATACTTAAAAACTTATAAAATGTTTAGAAAACTTTAATGCGTTGGCTCACACTACCTGAACATAACAAAAATAGACAAATTTTATTCCTGCTACCATACGTCCTCTTTTTCAAAAGAGTAGAATATTTCCGCCTTTTGCTACATACGATATATATAATGGCAGTATCGTATATTCATGGCAGTATAATTCATAATTATTTTAAAAATTATTTTTAAGGGCCGATGCCATTTCTTCTTGCCACCATTCTGACCACTCATGACATTTGGAATAGGCTTTAGTTCTTGAGTCAAATACACCTAGTAAGTGTGTAAATGCAAGTCTTTATTCATAATGTTCATCAAAATCGAGCTTTAGAGTTGAAATTGTTGGGCACGACGAGGAGTTGGTGTGGACGGCTCTTCAGCCACACTATCGCGCACAGCAGCAATATTTTCTGCAGTACGAGCATGCACTGGTGTTTTCACATCTCCTACAAACCCGGTTTGCTCAAATTTTTGCAATATTTTTCCGATTGTACGCACATTTGGACGACTTAATTGACAGAAAAATCACGAAGTGCACGACATGCATTTTCATAATAAGCCTGAATAACTTTAACGCATTGCTCACTAGTGTATCTTTCCATGGTTCAAATTGAGTTAGCCTGAAATTGAGGAACATCACATGAAAAGTTTAAAAGGCCTTGTTGTACTAAAAGGTATTGATAGTTCCGTATTACCTGAAGAAATAAAATAAGAATGAGAACTACGAAATAATATGATGGGCATACAGAAATGTTTTGACGCTTAATATTTTTGATTACGGCAAAGTCAATTAAATCGGGGATTTTATTGAAGTTTGAAGGCCAATAAGTAGGTTGTCCGCTAGAAACCGCGTCTAGTTTATATGATATTACGGCATTAAATAGTTGTCTACCTCTTGTGACCTGGGCGTGATCCCCAGAATGTGTGTTTAGCATTGTAATAGCCAGCAGCTACAAATTTCGGACACAATGCCGAGAAGTAGTCCGTAAATTGATCTTTGTCAATATTATATCTTGGAGGACAATAGATTGATGAAATTATTAGTATGTGGTTCGGCCTCGTAATACCTTTCATCAGATCACTCTCCAACAATTCTCACAAGTGAATGAGCTTATATCCTATTCTTATAAGCACGAACTGGATAAATTATAAGAAATACATTAACAAACACTTGTTTGGGGAAATTCCCTTAAGATCGCCAGATGACATAGAGTCAGCCGTAACCCTTTTTACTGATGTATGAAACAACGCGATAGTAGCTGCTTCTACAAAAGCCCTGCCTCAAAGGCATAATTCTATTATACAGCCACAGAACATCGACTTACTCATTAGAGAGAAAAGGAAGCTGAGAAGATACTGGCAACAATACTGCTCTCCAGCTCTTAAAAGAAGTCTTAAAAACTGTCAGAAGGAGTTAAACGCTGCCTTAAAGTCAATAAAGGAAACCGATCTCCAGAATTACCTATGGCACCTGGAACCATCAGAAGGAACAGATAATAATCTTTGGAAAGTCACAAAAACATGCAAAGACTGATAGCTCAAGAGATAATAAACTCATTAGCATACTTTCTTGAAACTGTATTTACACCAAATACTAATTCAGCTATCGTCGATCCTACAAGTATGAACAGAACAGTAACCCCAAACCGAGACATATACTCAATCAGCCTATCTATGATAGACAAAGTAGTCTTGAATCCACCTCGTTTAAGACTCAAAGATATCGATCACTCGATAAAAGATCTTAAATTAAAAAAATCGCCAGGAGGGTTGGCATATATACGAAAATGGTAAAAGAACTTCCTTATTCAGCTATCAGAACAATATTATTTATCTTCAATAGAATTTTACGCCTAGGTTACTTTAATCAATGATGGAAGTAATCTGTAATAGTTATGATTCCGAAGCCAGACAAAGATCCTACTCAAATTAATTCGTATTGACCAATAAGCTTGTTATATATTATATCAAAAGTGTTTGAGAGGAGTTTTCTGAAAAAATAAAACCTTACATTTCGTCAAATTGCGTAGTCCCCTACCACAAGTTCGGATTTCGGGAGAACCATAGCAATAGAACAAATACATCGTATAACGACTTTCTAATTCCAAAAAAATTATTGTTGGTGTACTCCAAGGAAGCATATTGGGGCCTATTCTACATTATCTACGGCTGATTTGCACATTTCCCCTTCAACACATACGTCCGATAATACACCTTTTGTCAGTATCCACAAGGACCATACAGCTGCAACCAACCAACTTCAAATGCACATTCGAGAACTTGAGAAATGGTTGCAAAAATGGAGAATAGTAGTAAACGCTATGAAAAGTTCTAAAGGCCTTATTGTACTAAAGGCTATTGATAGTTCCGTATTACCTGAAGAAATAAAAGAAGAATGAGGGCTACGAAATAAAGTCAGTAATAAATATACTGAACAGGAACAAAATACCTCAACCCATGTACTGGGTGAATCTTACCTTCGAGTCTTTACGAATAAAGGTGGCTCTCATCCAATATGCGACTTAAGATACCTATGCAATAGAAGAATCCAGGTAGAGGAGCCACTGAAGCGCAACGATCCACCCAATGCACAAATTGCGAAGAATTTGGGCAGACCTTTTGTAAGTTGACCTCTATATGCGTCAGGTGTGGCGTTGAGCACAAATCTTCGAATTGTCCTCACCCAAAAACTGACGTAAACGTCAAGAAATGCAGCAACTGCGGTGCAAACCATACGGCAAACTATAGAGGTGTATATACTCATATCAAACATTCCAACAAAGCACCAAGATTGCCAGTCTATGCACAATATCAGCATTCAGCATATCCCAACGTGACCGCCACGGCAGATTCTAGCTCTAAAGAAACTCATCAAGCCAGTATCCCAAAATGTACATTCGTTCAAGGTATGTCATACGCCCACATGCTCAAAAGCGGTGAACCGCCCCACAGTGGGTTGAGCGGTATGCAAAGTGGCGATTAACTCAGGGAAGCCGTAATTTTAAAATATTGTTATTTTTTATTGATGGATATTCATTAATACATAAAAAAAAATAATTTAAAAAAATATTAAAAAAAAAAAATTTAACCTTTTATGGGCTTTTTTGTATTTTAGAAAAAAATGTCTTATTTCACAATTTTCGCTGTAACTTTGGAAAGAAAAATAAATAAATAATTAAATCCAATTAAAAATTAGAGGATACTTATTGTGCTTTTAAAAAAATGTTTTTTTAAAAAATAAAAATAAATAAATATTTATTATGTATTTATATTAGCAAAATTTTAAATTAAACCCGATTTTTTCTTCAAATTCCATAATTCCACAAATTTAAAAAGAGTTACATTATAAAATATTATTAAACCATAGTATAAGAATAAAACAAAGAACCATTACAGAAAAAAATATTTAAAAAAAATATATTTGTAATTTTTTTTACTTCATTTCATAAATGTTAAAAGTATTATTTACTTCATAAATTAAAATTATTTAAAATAATCTTCATCTTCGTCACCATTTTCATTTTGGGGAAGAATAAGTAAGTCCAATGCAGACTGCGGCATTTGCTCTATTTTCTTTTTACAACTCTTCCTCTTGGTTGAAATAAATGGATCTGAACTTAAAAGAAATCTATTAAACACGTCATCTATTGTATTTTTCAGACTGGATTTACGCAAAAAGTGTTCTCTGTAGCTTTTGAAGTCCTTATTTCTGGCTTCCTGAGATTCTTCAGTTAGCTGACCAATAGGCAATGGTGCAGGCGCTATAATTTCTGGCCCGTAAATAAAGTATTTATGTTTAGGGAGGTATATAGGAGGCATATAATGCATAATTTTTAAATTTTTATTTTTCAATATTGACATCACTACTACTAGAAACAACTATTAAAATTGTGTGCTGCAATAATTTTTTTTTCATCATTACAATTAATGTAATGTACAATTACATTAAAAATTACTCACGCACCCATCTCTAATAAACCGCACACTTTGTAGCTACAATAACAACTACCAAACGGAATATAAAGACATAAGATAATAAAGACAACGTGATTTTTTGTTTGTTTTTTCACATAGATTACAAAAACTTTAATAAGTCAAAAAATTGTAAACCTTTGCAAAAAGATATTCTGAGATTTATTAGCTGAAATCTCATAATTTAAGACTATAAGTATATAAGCGGTTTCACCCAGTTTCACCCAGAAAGTTGTTAAAACTCAATACAAACATCAAAAATACCCCATTTTTGGAGCAATTTCATTTATTTTTTTTTCAATATTTCCAAAACATTTATCTAACAAATAAATATTTAACATATGCTCAAATACCTGAAGTAGACGGCTCCATAATAAAACTTTTAATTTTAGAAGTCTTAATTAAAAAAATATTCACTTGAAGTAAATAATTTTCCCATTTAACCAATGCGCGCAAAAATAATAATAATTATTAAACTTTGGTGTCACACTGCAAATTAAGTAAACCACTAAAAACCTTTATTTTTACAATTAGTGATGTAGAATTTTATCTAGTCTCATCCGGTACCAAATACGGTTGTGAAAGTTAAAGCTCATTTTTTGAATTAATCGCCACGTTTGATGGATTTCAACCCTCTGTACGCCTCTTCAAAATCTTATCCTGAAAACTCAATAGAAAAACTAATCTAAAACACGCCTTCCTTTATGACAAACATGCAAAGCATGATGCAGAAAATGATGAGAAACCAAAGCATGTTAATGCAAATTGTCTTGAACCAAAAATAGGCTCGTCGATAATTTCACGAATTGTAACATTTTCTTCAAAATCGAAATATCGATATACTTTTAGTCTGTGAGACACATTTTACAGTACGAAACTGCTTCAGAATTAATGAATACTGTACCTACGACACAAAATATTCCAGCGGCAGGGCCTGTGGTGGCACAGCAATCGTTATACGTAACACTATCAGACATTGTCTACTGCCGGAATATAGGCCGAACCACATACTAATAATTTGAATGCCATCAAAATTGTTATATCGTCAATCTATTGTCCTCCAAGATATAATATTGACAAAGATCAATTTACGGACTACTTCTCGGCATTGGGTCCGAAATTTGTAGCTGCTGGCTATTACAATGCTAAACACTCGTTCTGGGGATCACGCCCAGGTCACAAGAGGTAGACAACTATTTAATGCCGTAATATCATCTAAACTAGACGCGCTTTCTAGCGGACAACCTACTTATTGGCCTTCAGACTTCAATTAAATCCCCGATTTAATTGACTTTGCCGTAATCAAAAATATTAAGCGTCAAAACATTTCTGTATGCCCATCATAAGACCTTTCATCAGATCACTCTCCAACAATTCTCACATTGATTAACATTATACAAGTGAATGAGCTTATAACCTATACTTATAAGCGCACGAACTGGATAAAGTATAAGAATAACATTAACATACACTTGTTTGGAGAAAGTTCGCCAGATGACATAGAGTCAGCCGTAACCCTTTTTACTGATTTAATAAACAACGCTATAGTAGCTGCTTCTACAAAAGCCCTGCCTCAAAGGCATAATTCTATTATACAGCCACAGAACATCGACTTACTCATTAGAGAGAGAAGGAAGCTCAGAAGATACTGGCAACAATACTGCTCTCCAGCTCTTAGAAGAAGTAATAAAAATTGTCAGAAGGAGTTAAACGCTGCCTTAAAGTCAATCGAGGAAACCGATCTCAAGAATTACCTACGGCACCTGGAACCATCAGAAGGAACAGATAATAATCTTTGGAAAGTCACAAAAAACATGCAAAGACTGATAGCTCAAGAGAAAATAAACTCATTAGCATACTTTCTTGAAACTGTATTTACTCCAAATACTAACTCAGCTATCGTCGATCCTACAAGTATGAACAGAACAGTAACCCCAAACCGAGACATATACTCAATCAGCCTATCTATGATAGACAAAGTAGTCTTGAATCCACCTCGTTTAAGACTCAAAGATATCGATCACTCGATAAAAGATCTCAAATTAAAAAAATTGCCAGGAGGGTTGGCATATATACGAAAATGGTAAAAGAACTTCCTAATTCAGCTATCAGAACAATATTATTTATCTTCAATAGAATTTTACGCCTAGGTTATTTCAATCAATGATGGAAGTAATCTGTAATAATTATGATTCCGAGGCCAGGCAAAGATCCTACTCAATTTAATTCGTATTGACCAATAAGCTTGTTATATATTATATCAAAAGTGTTTGAGAGGAGTTTTCTGAAAAAAATAAAACCTTACATTTCGTCAAATTTCGTAATCCCCTACCACAAGTTCGAATTTCGGGAGAACCATAGCACAATAGAACAAGTACATCGTATAACGACTTCGTTAAGAGAAGCCTACGAGAACAAACAGTACTGCTCAGCTCTCTTTATAGATATTTTCCAATCTTTTGACAAAGTATAGCTGTTTGCGAGCTATTTATGAAATCGATCGTTCAAAGCGAAATCAAAAGGTTAATTTTCTAATTCCAAAAAAAGGTTGGTGTCCCCCAAGAAAGCATATTGGGGCCTATACATTATATTAACGGCTGATTTGCACATTTCCCTTTCAACACATACGTCCACTTTTGCCGATAATACAGCTTTTGTCAGTATCCACAAGGACCATACAGCTGCAACCAACCAACTACAAATGCACATCCGAGAACTTGAGAAATGGTTGCAAAAATGGAGAATAGTAGTATACGCTAGTTAGTGCACGCACCCCACGTTCACCCTCAGAAAGGAGTCGTGTCCTCCTCTAAAAATATTCAATTCTATGGTGCCCCAAAAAGATAACGTAAGGTATTTAGGAATACACTTAGATCGTCGTCTTACCTGTTCAAAACATATAAATATGAAGGTATCTCAAATAAAGCTGAAATTCAACCAGCTACAATCCAGTATCCTGCGAATGTCCGTCGGAGCTCCATGGTACATAAGGAATGCGAATATTCATAAGGATCTTAATATTAAAACCGTCACAGAAGAAATCAGAGAGTATTCCCAAAGTTACGTAAACAGATTAAGTTCCCATCCAAACGCACTCGCCAGAGGTCTCCTTTTTTTAAAGGACATGTACGCCTCAGAAGAAGAAACACCTTGGACCTGATATAGAAACTTGAGGACAATAGCTGTCAACTATAATATTAATAATTTTAAATACAATATATTGCTTATTATAGTTTAACGTAAATATCTTTAAGACAACAATTTGAATACTGTCTTTTTCTTAAAATCACATGTAAAAATCTAGCAGCGTTGTTTAGACTGGTAAGACCCTTTAGAATCAACTAGGTTTAAGATTAGAATACTAATTGTTATTTTCATTTTCTGAAAGATTCAATAAATAAATAAAATGTAAATAAAAAAAAATCTCTAACCTGCCACTAAGTATTGAAAGGATTACGGTACGATGTGTTTTTTTGACAATATACGAGTATTGCTCTCAATCGTAATACAGTTGGATTGAATGTGATGTCTGCCTGTCTGTTCTTCCATCCGTTCAACTATCTACAGTTTGTAATCAAACTAATGGTTGCAAGTATTGTCCGAACTTATGTTCGGTTGAATTAGAAGTTTGGCCCAGCCGAAGTAAGTTTTTTGGGTTATTGAAATTGAGAAAATCGGCTCAGATTTGATTATAGCTCCCACATAAATGTTCATCCAATTTAATGTTTTTTGGCTCTAGCTGCCACATATTACATCCAATCTCCGATAAGTGAGAAGGTCCATGGGGAAATATTTCATTTTCAAACTGAAATTACTCCATGATGGTCCAAGGGAAGTATAGAAGATATAGAAAAAAAACATGGTCAACATTCGAAGAGCATCATACAGTAGTTTGATTCATACACAACTGTACACTAATCCCCACAACCATTTTATGAATCACAATTAATCATACTATGATTCCTAAAAATATCGCTTAAATCAATTGGAATTTAGGTTTCCTGTCTTCGGATCATTGGTAGCTATAGTAGAGAAAAAACGGATGTAAAACAAACTAACCCGAAAAACTTCATCTAGTGCTTCAACATTGCTAATATTTAAACTTTTCAAAATGTTTTCAACATTCATGGCTCGTAGCTACCAAACTGTGGAAAAATTAGTGAAGTAATTTTAAGAAACATTATTCCTTTATAAAATTATTCACTATTGTTTAGAAAATTTTATTACTGGAAAATGTTTTTTAACATATCCTAATTTGTATTGGTTCCTAGGGCTGTTGTGGGCTTGCATTTATGGGGAAAACATTGCACATTGTTAAAAACTAAAATCTCCAATTTACGATGTAAAATTCAGCTGTATAATGTCAAAATCTCATTTTCTGGTATTATAATTTTTAAAATGTTTATATTTCGTATCTTCCGTTTATTCGCATTTTAAAAAGGTTTGTCGCTGATTAAAAAACTCGGTCGATGAAGTCTCGAGCAATTGATGTAAAATTCAGCTGTAAAATGTCAAAATCGCATTTCTAGTATTATAATTTTTAAAATATTTATATTTTTCTGAATTGTCTGACTCGATTGTTTCGTATCTTCCGTTCATTCTTATTGAGAAAAGGTTTGTCGCTGATTTTTAAAGTCAATTGGAAAAACCTAGCACATATAAGTGTGTGGTAGATTTGCATATCTTCGAAGTCTTATCTGTGATGTACTGCACGCAGAGAAAAGATATGGCTACTATATGGTCACCGCAACAATACTATGTTCTCTACAATAAGAGCATGTTCGTCGCAACCATAGTATTGTTTTTTGAATTTCATTTTGACTACAGTATCAACCATATAAACATGGTTGGTGCAACAAAAGTATTGTTGTTTAAAATTTACGTAAACAATAATATGATTATGGCAATCATACCGCATGGTTACGACTATGAACATAACAAAACAGGTTTTATTGAGCATACATGTATGTGTGTGCGTATATTTTGATATACTAAAAAACACACACACGATACAGTGCATGGTTGTTGTCCATTATAAAAAACAACAACAGTCGGAAGGTAGTTTTAGGGATTTTATTGTGTTTATTTTCTTTGGTGAAATACTCTACTATAGACTGGTTCTCGTTTATTTAAAATCTGCCTGCAATTAAGTACTTATATATATTTAAGAAGCCATTGATCGTGGTTTAATCACATTCGTTACTTGGGTTCTACAGATCGTGAAGTAGGATTCACCCCTGCTGGCAACTGAAAGTATTTATAAAAAAAGTATAATATAAAAGCATTGCCGCAAATCTGGCTATGAACTAAGTGTAATGAGATTTCCAATAACGCTTGATAAAAATCTATATTTTGGAATAACAACATTACCCAATTCTAATAAATAATATTGGGGATCATAGTATGGTTGAGTGAATTATAATATGGTTGTAGGGATAATAGCATGGTTGCGTGTAAATCATACTATGGTTGTGAGTCTGTCTCATAATATGGTTGTGGGTATCATAGTATGGTTGTGTGTGAATAACACTATTATTGCGTGTAAATCATACTATGGTTGTGAGGATCATACTATGGTTGTACGAGAAACATTCTATGATTGTGAGGATCATACTATAGTTGTATGTGAAACATACTATGGTTGTGAGATTCATAATATGGTTGTGGAAATAATAGTATGGTTGAGCGTGAATCATGCTATTGTTGTGAGGATCATAGTATGGTTGTGGAGATGTGAAAACACCACTGCATGCTCGTACTGCAGAAAATATTGCTGCTGTGCCCACAGATCCGGTTTATTAAATTTTTTGCGCGATTTTTCCGATTGTACGCACATTTGGACGTTTAAGTTGACCGAAAAATCACGAAGTGCACGATATGCATTTTCATAATAAGCCTGAATAATTTTAACGCATTGCTCGCTTGTGTATCTTTCCATGCTTCAAATTGAGTTAGTCTGAAATTGGGAAATATCAAATAAAATTCAGAAAAAAACTTGACGTTTAGGTGTGGTTCACATTCAAGATCGGCCCATAAGTATAAGTTTAGTTGAACTTATTTAATATATTTATATTTTTCTGAATTGTCTGGCTCGAGGTTATGCACAAACTAAAAAGATAGTGGCTTTTAATTTATTTTGTTTTTGTATATTTATTTGCCTCAGGGAATAAAAACTAGAATACAAAGCAATATTAAAGCACAACTATACACAATTCGTCGGGAAAGTTTTGAATAAAAGTTTTTAGTCTGCCTGATGCTGTCTCTTTGTGGTCAGTCTAATTCCAGAACGTCAATGAACTATCGCGTCTGAATATGGTTATAATAGACTACTTAAAATCAACTCGGCTACAAACTTTATCGATCGAGTTTTTAAAATCAGCGACATACTTTTTGACAATGCGAATGAATGAAAAGATATAGAACATTCTGGGAAAGTAAACTTTCCCAATAACACAATTGACGAACTACGTAGATGGGGTGACAATATTCGAAGAGGATCATACTATTGTTGAGTATATGGTTGTGGTACAACAATATTATGATCCTCACAACAAGTATGATTCAGACATAACCATACTATGATCCCCACAATCATAGTATGATTCACACTCAACCATATTAAGATCTCCACAACCATACTATGATCCTCACAGCAATAGTATGTTTCTCGTACAACCATAGTATGATCATACACGCAACAATAATATTATTCAAACACAACCATACTATGATGCCCGCAACCATATTATGAGTCACACTCACAACCATAGTATGATTTACACGCGACCATACAACCATAGTATGATTAACTCAACCATATAAGTACTATGATCACCAAAATTATTTATTAGGATTGGTTAATGGTGTTATTTCAAAATTGAGATTTTTATCAAGCGTTATTGAAATCTCATTACACTTAGTTCATAGCCAGATTTGAGGCCATGCTTTTATTGAACATTTCATTCAAGAAACAAAAATATATATTCCAACGGCAGTTAAAAATACTTTCAGTTGCCAGCAGAGGTGAATGCCACTTTACCATCCGTAGAACCCAAGTAACGAATGTGATTAAACCATGATCAATGGCTATTTAAGTATACTTAAGTGCAGGCAGATTTTAAATAAACGAGAACCAGTCGGTAGTAGAGTATTTCACCAAAGAAAATAAACACAATAAAAATCCCGCATGCACTGTATCGTGTGTGTGTTTTTTTAGTATATCATACAAAAACATACGCATACACATATATGCTCAATTAAACCTGTTTTTTATGTTCATAGTCGTAACCAAACGGTATGATTGCCATAAATTTTAAACAATAATACTTTTGTTGCAACTACCATGTTTATATGGTTGATGCAACCATATTTTTATTTCCAAATTTGGCAATAATACTATTGTTACATTTCAACAATATAAATATTGCCGCAATCATACTGTAGTCAAAATGAAATTCAAAAAACAATACTATGGTTGCGACGAACATGCTTTTATTGTAGAGAACATATTATTGTTGCGGTGACCATATAGTAACCATATCATTTCTCTGCGTGCAGTACATCACAGGTAAGACTTCGATGATATGAAAATCTACCGCATATGTGCAAGGTTTTTCCAATCGAAATTTTAATATTAGCGACAAACCTTTTCACAATAAGAATGAACGGAAGATACGAAACATTCGAGTCAGACAATTCAGAAAAATATAAATATTTTAAAAATTATAATACTAGAAATGCGATTTTGACATTTTACAGATGAATTTTACATCAATAGTTCGAGACTTCATCGATCGAGTTTTTAAATTAGCGACAAACCTTTTTAAAATGCGAATGAACGGAAGATACGAAATATAAACATTTTAAAAATTATAATAATAGAAAATGCGATTTTGACATTTTACAGCTGAATTTAACATCGAAAATTGGAGATTTAAGTTTTTTACAATGTGCAATGTTTTCCCCATAAATGCAAGCCCACAACAGCCCTAGGAACCAATACAAATTAGGATATGTTAAAAAACATTTTCCAGTAATAAAATTTTCTAAAATATAGTGAATTATTTTATAAAGAAATAATGTTTCTTAAAATTACTTCACTAATTTTTCCACAGTTTGGTAGCTACGAGCCAAGAATGTTGAAAACATTTTGAAAAAGTTTAAATACTAGCAATGTTGAAGCACTAGATGCAGTTATTCGGGTTAGTTTGTTTTACATCCGTTTTTTTCTCTGCTATAGCTACCAATGATCCGAAGACAGACAACCTAAATTTCAATTGGTTTAAGCGATATTGCAAGAAAATGGAAGAATAATTAAATCCGAAAATAAGCTAAACTAGAAAAAGACATATTGGTGTTACGTTAATTACAAAATTTTAGCATATATGAGATGCGCATTCTATATGATTTATATTCTTTGATAGTAGTTATCCATTATACTTATATACTCGTACAGTAACAGCAAGTGGAAATCAGTGCGAGGGATTTTTATTGTTTTATTTGTTCGGTGAATACTCTACTTCAGACTGGTACTCGTTTATTTAGAACCTGCCTGCACTTTAGCATATAGTCAATGATCTTGATTTAATCACATTTTTTGCTTGGGGTCTCAGATGGTGAAGAAGCTTTTACCGCCTGAAGTCACCCCTGCTAGCAACTAAAACTCTTTTTGGCTGCCTAATAACTACATTTGGGGAAATACATTTTGCCGAATCCTAATAAATACATTTGGGGATCATAGTATATTTGAGTGGAATAATACTATGGTTGTAGGGATCATAACATGGTGGTGTGTGAAACATACTACGGTTTAATGGGTCATAGTATGAATGAGTGTAATTCATAAAATGGTTGTGGGGATTAGTGTAAAGTTGTGCGTGAATCAAACTACTGTTGGGAGGATCCTAATATTGTTGTGCCACAACCATATTCCCAACAATGGTATTATGCTCTTTAAATGTTGAACATCCTTTTTTCTGCGTCTATACTTCCCTTGGACCATCATGGAGTAATTTCAGTTTGAAAATGAAATGTGGCAGCTAGAGCCAAAAAACATTAAATTGGATGAACATATGTGTGGAAGTTATAATCAAATCTGAACCGATTTTCTCAATTTTAATAGCCCAAAAAACTTACTTCGGCTGGGCAAAAAAAACTTCTAATTCAACTGAACATAAGTTCGGACAATACTTGCAACCATTAGTTTGATTACAAGCTTTAGATAGTTGAGCGGATGGAAGAACAGGCAGGCATCACATTCAATCCAACTGTATTGCGATTGAGAGCAATATTAATATATCGTCAAAAAAACACATCGTACCGTAATCCTTTCAATACTTTGTGGCAGGCTAGAGATTTTTTTTTATTTACATTTTATTTATTTATTGAATCTTTCAAAAAATGAAAATAACAATAAGTATTCAAATCATAAATCTAGTTGATTATAAAGGGTCTTACCAGTCTAAACAACGCTGCTATTTTTTCACATTTTAAGAAAAAGACAGTATTCAAATTTTTGTCTTAAAGATATTTACGTTAAAATATAATAAGCAATATATTGTATTTAAAATTATTAATATTATAGTTGGCGGCTATTGTCCTCAAGTTTCTATATCAGGTCCAAGGTGTTTCTTCTTCTGAGGCGTACATGTCCTTTAAAATAAAGTAGACCTCTGGCGAGTGGATAGGAACTTAATTTGTTTACGTAACTTCGGGAATACTCTCTGATTTCTTCTGTGACGGTTTTAATATTAAGATCCTTATGAACATTCGCATTCTTTATGTACCATGGAGCTCCGGATACTGGATTGTCTTCTTTGTAACTTATTGATATTGGTCGCGCATGCTGTTCCCCAGAGTTGTATTCTGAATGTCCAAATTGATTTAGTAATCGCTTTATATAATAGAACTTTGTATTCTAGTTGTAGAGTTGACCTAGGACCCACTAGCCATTGTAGCTGGTTGAATTCCAGCTTTATTTGAGATACCTTCATATTTATAAGTTTTGACCAGGATACACGACGATCTAAGCGTATTCCTAAATACTTTCCGTTATCTTTTTGGGGCACCATAGAATTGAATACTTTTAGATAGACACGACTCTTTTCTAAGGTTGAACGTGAGGTGCTTGCACTTACTAGCGTTTACTACTATTCTCCATTTTTGCAACCATTTCTCAAGTTCTCGGATGTGCATTTATAGTTGGTTGGTTGCAGCTGTATGGTCCTTGTGGATACTGACAAAAGCTGTATTATCGGCAAAAGTGGACGTACGTGTTGAAGGGGAAATGTGCGTATCAGCCGTTAATATAATGTATAGAATAGACCCCAATATGCTTCCCTGGGGGACACCAACAGTAATTTTTTTAATTAGAAAATTCACCTTTTGATTTCACATTGAACGATCGATTTGATAAATAGCTCGCGAACAGCTTATGAGTATTGACTGGTAAGAATCTACACATTTTGAACAAAAGTCCTTCGTGCCATACTTTTTCAAAAGATTGGAAAATATCTATAAAGAGAGCTGAGCAGTACTGTTTGTTCTCGTAGGCTTCTCTTAACGAAGTCGTTATACGATGTACTTGTTCTATTGTGCTATGGTTCTTCCGAAATCCGAACTTGTAGTCGGAGATTACGCAATTTGACGAAATGTAAGGTTTTTTTTTCAGAAAACTCCTTTCAAACATTTTTGATATAATATATAACAAGCTTATTGGTCAATACGAATTAATTTGAGTAGGATCTTTGCCAGGCTTCGGAATCATAACTATTACAGATTACTTCCATGATTGATTGAAGTAACCGAGGCGTAAAATTCTGTTGAAGATAAGCAATATTGTTCTGATAGCTGCATTAGGAAGTTCTTTTACCATTTTCGTATTTACGCGATTTTTTAAAATTGAGATCTTTTATCGAGTGATCGATATCTTTAAGTCTTAAACAGAGGTTGAGGTATCAGAGTTAGGCTGATTGAGTATATGTCTCGGTTTGGGGTTACTGTTCTGTTCATACTTGTTGCCAGTATCTTCTGAGCTTCCTTTTCTCTCTAATGAGTAAGTCGATGTTCTGTGGCTGTATAATAGAATTATGCCTTTGAGGTAGGGCTTTTGTAGAAGCAGCTATTATTGCGTTGTTTAATACATCAGTAAAAAGGGTTACGGCTGACTCTATGTCATCTGGCGTTCTTAAGGCAATTTCTCCAAACAAGTGCGTGTTAATGTATTTCTTATACTTTATCCAGTTCGTGCGCTTATTAGAATCAGTTATAAGCTCGTTCACTTGTATAATTTTAATCAATCTGAGAATTGTTGGAGAGTGATCTGATGAAAGATCTAATGATGGGCATACAGAAATGTTATGACGCTTAATATTTTTGATTACGGCAGACTCAATTAAATCGGGGATTTAATTGAAGTCTGAAGGCCAATAAGTAGGTTGTTCGATAGAAACCGCGTCTAGTTTATATGATATTACGGCATTAAATAGTTGTCTACCTCTTGTGACCTGGGCGTGATCCCCAGAACGTGTCTTTAGCATTGTAATCGCCAGCGGCTACAAATTTCGGACCCAATGACGAGAAGAAGTACGTAAATTGATCTTTGTCAATATTATATCATGGAGGACAATAGTTTGACGACATAAAAATTTTGATGGCTGTATAATTAACTGATGTCGCTTGTATGTGGTTCGGCCTATATTTGGGCAGTTGACAATGTCTAGTGTTACGTATAATGATTGCTGTGCCACCACAGGCCCTGTCGCTGGAATATTTTGTGTCGTAGGTACAGTATCCAATAAATCTGAAGCAGTTTCGTATTGTAAAATGTGTCTTAGAGACTAAAAGTATATAAATATTCGATTTTGAACAAAATGTTCCAATTCGTGCTTATGTTATCGTGTTATCGACGAGCCTATTTTTGGTTCAAGACAATTTGCATTAACATGCTTTGGGTTCTCATCATTTCTTGCATCATGCTTTGCATGTTTGTCATAATTGAAGGCACGGTTTAGATTAGTTTTTCTATTGAGTTTTTAAGAGAAGATTTTGAAGGGGCGGTTCACCGTTTTTGAGCATGTGGGCGTATGACATACCTTGAATGAATATGCCTTTTGGGATACTGGCTTGCCTTTAGAGCTAGAATCTGCCATGGCGGTCACGTTGGGATATGCTGAATGCTGATATTGTGTATAGACTGGCAATATTGGTGCTTTGTTGGAATGTTTGATATGAGTATATACACCTCTATAGTTTGCCGTATGGTTTGCACCGCAGTTGCTGCATTTCTTGACGTTTACGTCAGTTTTTGGGTGAGGACAATCCGGAGATTTGTGCTCAACGCCACACCTGACGCATATGGAGGTCAACTTACAAAAGGTCTGCCCAAATTCTTCGCAATTTGTGCATTGGATGGATCGTTGCGCTTCAGTGGCTCCTCTACCTTGATTCTTCTATTGCATGGGTATCTTAAGTCGCATATTGGATGAGTGGCACCTTTATTCGTGATAAATCGAAGGTCAGTTTCACCGTGAACATGGGTTGAGGTTTTTTGTTCCTGTTCAGTATATTCATTACTGACTTTATTTCGTAGCCTTCATTCGAAAGTTCTTCTTTAATTTCATCAGGTAATACAGAACTATCAATACTCCTTAGTACAAAAACAAGGCCCTTTGAACTTTTTAGTTGGTATGTGTAGTAGTTTCTTTTCTCCTTATCGAATTGGTCTACTAATTTTCTATACAGGAGTATGTAGTATGTCTGTATTTTAGTTTCAAGAACATTACCTCTTTCCTATGATACAACGTGAAAGTTGTCTTTACCCAATAACTGTAATAATTTGTTTATAAGCGTGTTTGACGTTTGCCCTCGCAAATATATTGGGGGAGGTTTTGCTACTCGAACGGCATTGTTTTCTTCTTCTGTATTTTCGTCGGTACTCAGAAGATCATATCGATTTTCGATCACCGTATCCGTCCCTTTATGTATATTAGGATTATGTATATTGCGTTTTGTAATAAGTACATACCTGTCTGTACCTGTTTGTATCTTGGTTTCTTGCTGATTTTCTCGATTCGTTTGATTGGGGCATGTTTTTAGGCTGTTCGATATTTGTTGTTATTGGATTTGCCATTGAGCTTAACTCAGGTAATAAAGGTGTCGTTTTTCTTTGCAAGTGCGGTGAACAAGAGTATGACAGGGAGAGACGTTTTGCGGTGAGAAATAGCATTAAACTGTTGTTGCTGTTTGACTTGCTGCATCGTTTTCCGCCGTGGTCACTGAAATATATGCATTTCTCAGCCGTCTCAATAGAGTGAGTCAGTGGCATACACTCTGACCAATATTTTTAATTCTTTCGATCCTTTGTGACAGGTTAAAGAATTTAACTTATGTTTCATTTTTACTCACGCCAAAAAAAGACATGGGAAAATTGATGTGGCAGCTAAGCCAAAACTACTGTATCTGCCCACCAATAAAAGTTTTACCAATGTGAAAGTATCTCCTCAAAAAAAGATTACTTATATATTGTATTTCACTATTGCTTCCTAAAGTTAAGCCCGAAGTAAGATCCTGATTACTAATTCAATTAGCTAATTCAATGCCAGTCAGGCTACCCACGAGAGGAAAAAAGAAATTAAAAAAAGATAATTTTATGTGAACTTTTCAATTTGACATACTCCCAACAGGCACATATTTGTGCCAAATAAACATATCTGCCAATAACAGCATGCTAGGCCTTTCGTTATTGTTAATTTTTTTATCAGTATCTAATATTTGCTAAGCTATGCCAGCATAATTGATTTTTTTATTATATATTTTATTCAATATAACAAAATTTGTTATAATTTTTAAATAATGTTAGAAATATTTAGTTGGAGTTAAACATGCAATAAGTTATCTGTACTTTAGCGGTTTGCCTCTAATGTAACATAAAGATAGAGTAAAGTTTAAAGAGCCTTACTTTGAATGGATCTCTTTCCTTCCTCCCCTTGTTTATGCATGAGCTGAATTCATTTACAGTGAGCAGCAAACACCCACACTATTACTCCACCCCCACCATGCTTTATTGTTTTCCGGGTATTCTTTGGATTGAGCTCTTCGCACTTTTTCCGCCACACCAAAGCGCGTCCATCCGATTCGAATATATTAAATTTCGATTCGTCCGAGAAAATAACTTTTTCCCAGAACTCATTTGGCTTGTTTTTATAATCTTTTGCAAAATCCATACGCTTCTTTTTGTTTGTTTCGCTAACATGTGGTTTTTTGCGGGCAGTGCGAGCATTGTATCCGGCCCTCTTGATGCACCTACGTACCGTGTCTGTAGAAACTTCTTTATCTAATGATTCTATTAATTCTGTAGCGATTTTAGCAGCGCTGGTAAATGGATCATTTTTAATAATAGCTTCAATTTTCCGTTCTTCTCTATTATTGATCTTCGGGGAACGGCCTGTTCTCGGTTTATTTTCAATTATATTTTCTGTTTTGTACCGATTAACAACTTTTTGGACGGTTGATTTGGTTCTGTTTATAATTTTACCTATTTCGGAATACGACTTGCCCATTTCATGGTTATTAGTTATAATTTTCGCTCTTCTATTGTTAATTCTTTTCCAGACATTTTAAAAAATACTTGTTTTCACTTGTTGCACTAAGCATATGCTTTTGGAAATGTAAAAAGTACCGTTATTGTTTTAAATGGCAATTTGACAAAACCCTAAGTAGTTGCCACATGTTTTACTAAACTATTTTATCCCATAAATGATGTGTAATACCTAATGTGACCATTTATATTTTTCGTCCGAGCGGGACGCCTGCGGAATTTTGTAAAAAAAAAAAAGTTTCTTATTATTATGCATTTAAAAAAAATTTTATTCAAAAACGGAGAGAATACGTATAAATCTAATTTGTGAAATTAATCTTATGTCTATGTATTTGTTTTATATTTGTCAGCAGAGCAAATTAGTTTTAAAATATCGGGTCTAGTTTTCAAGTAGGAATGGAGCTGATTACATTGTTTGTTGATGTTAGTCTTGGTAATTAAAATAGCTTTTAAAACTGTCACACTTAACTGTGTTTTTTCACTTGTCCATATTTTATTCATTAGGGAAAAAACTCTTTCGACAGGTGCGTTACTTCCAGGCATACATAAAACATACTCAATAATTGTGCGAAAGTTTGTGCAGTTGAGATTATTAGCACGGAAGTGTTTAAACAGCTCCACCCAACGGTCTTCAGCAGCAACTTCTCATCGTTCCATCTTTTGATTTTTTCAACTGTGACGTAACTGGAAATAAGCGAAAACTCATCGAACACCTCCGTATCTTGGCTACTGCTAAGAAATCTTTGTGTGATCAGCAAATCCGTCACATTCTGTACGTCTTCCCAAGTAGGGACTTTTCTCAAATTTGACCATTCAAATACTGCTAGTTGTGCATTGAACTGGCACCACTGTTCCAAGTATTCTTTACTTGTCTTATAAAAATCCGCTGCCGCAGTTTTCACATTCTGCTCATCAGCAGCAACGTCAGTTTTTTGTAATTTTACCAGTAGATTGCGGACGGAATGAGGAAGGAAAATCGAATTCTCTTTAAGTTCTAAGTTATGTCGGAGACGATTAATTTCATTCGCAGACTCTATTGCGGACACGTTTTGTCCCTCGATTTTCAACACGGCTTGATGAAAAATCGCTGCCTGTGCGTGCAAAAAATATAACCACAATTCAGAGCTGGGATTTTCGAAAAACGTTTTTAAAATAGTAGGGCATTTATCGATGCTCAGAAAATAGGTTTTCAAAGGCTGAAACATTTTTAAAATTCTCTCAAGCGCCGGCATTAAAGCAAGCCACCTTGTTTTACTGTAGCCCAACAGTTTCTGATACTCTGTGTCGGAATCACAGAATCACAGAACTCTTTCAAAACTTCTACCCGAACTCTGTAGATGTAGAAGAATGAATAAATTTTCACAATGATGCATTCGAAGTCAACAGGGAGACAATCTGCGGCTGTTTTGATAGCATTATGAATTATATGGGCTCCACACCCAATCCCAATGAGCTGCCTTCCGACGGATAGGTTCAATTTCACGTAAACATTATTTATCCCTTTTCTTTTCTTTCCTCCGAAATTGCAGTTTGTATTGTCTGCACAAAATGCCACAATTTTCTTATTCAAATCATTGCAATATAATACTTCTTTCAAATAATCCACAATTATATCAGATGATTCGCCTGGCTGCTTTTGAAACTCTAAAATCCTGACTCTCACGCCTTCGTATGGTACAAAATAGCGAACTAAAACAGAGAATCATTTTATTGAGCCATGATTGGAAGCATCGGTTAATAAAGATATGCAGTGGGCTTCGTGAAGGTGTTCTTTCAATTCGTCCATCGCCATAGGTGGCAGCACATTTACAACTATAGCTTGTGATTTTGTACGGGCACATCTAAATTTTTGCTCAAAACATGTTTGTATTAGATTTGAAGCACAGTCATTCGAACGAAAACTGTGGTTTTCTTGCACTGTGTGGTACGCCCACGCACCCTCCGCTGCAGCTATATCCAAGTCTTTGAAAGTCGCCAAATTTGTTCTTTTAAAAAAAGAAAGCATTGACGAGCTTGAAGCGGCAGCTTGATCAGAAAGCTTGTGTTTTTCAGATTTTAAATGCTTCTCAATATCACTGGCACCACCATGTCCAACACTAAAATCAGTACGACATTTTTCACACGTAACGTCTGATTCACCACTTCTTTGTTTTATAAATGGATACTTATTTTGCAAAGAAATGTTAAAAGTACACTTGCTTTTAGGCATTTTTGTAATGTTACAATCACTAACATTGAAAATAAATTGTTTGACTTTGCTCGCCTTCTCCGACTCCGCGATGAAAAGATACCAGAACAATTTAGAGCGTCTATGCTTAGGGTACTGACAGAGTGACAGAAACTTTTTCTGTTTTTATAAGCATTTTTAATTTGGTGATTTCCCTTGTTATGCTGGAGTTAATGTCAACGCCGTCGACGACGCCGAAAAAGTTGAAACAGATTGAACTTTTTCGGCGTCGAATTTCTTACGGTGTTAAGATTAACTGCTCTCACACAATTTCATACGATTCAACACTTTTTTGACATTTGACGCCGTCGACGACGTCGACATTAACTCCAGCATTAGCATTACAAAATCTTTCGAGTTAATTTTAATGTTAATGTTGCTTGAAAAAAACTATGCAAATAAATTATATGTTCACGGGGAAAAAAATAACTCATGTATTTTTCATCAATATCAATATCCAGTATTTGCGAAAGCGGGACATTTTTGCTCTCGCTGGGGACAGTAGGACAGATAGCCTCAAAGCGGGACTGTCCCGCCCAAAGCGGGACGTATGGTCACGTTAGTAATACCATCTCTGACCAGGGGTACCGTGACTTATGATGTGCAAAAATTTGGAGTTGTATTGATAAAAAAATTTTATATTTCTCATTTAGGTAAATATATGGCCTATTTATATAATTTGTTGAAATATACAAGCAAATACATAAAAAAATATATGTCGAATTAATTGTTTCATAATTTGTGAGAATTTTAGAAAAAAATCTGTATGACTGGGGTACCATGACTTTTGCTGCTCACTGTATATGTTTGATTCCAACGATCTTGCCTTACAATAAAACGTCTGCAAAATCTCTTTTCCCGCTGATCCATTTGTATGTTTATGCCTATGGATAACGATTTAAGTGAACATTGCTCTTAGGCATAGATCTCATGTTATTGTCAGCTGTTTATAATTTAGTTTACTGCAATATTAGTCATTTCGTGATTTGCCTTGCTTTTGATTATATTTGGTTAATACTTCATCATTTAACACGCAGTTTTGTTGTTACTTTTTTTCTCAGTTTCAAGATCTTCTTTTACCTTTATTTTAACTAAACATTTTGATGTATTTTCGCGAACATTTAGTGTAATGCTTTCGATTCGTTTTGAAACGTCTCGCCAGAAAACTACACTGAGAAAAAAGTGCGCTATAAAATTTAATGCGAACACTTTTAAATTTTATTTAAAGTGCCGCAGTCTAAAGACTCTTTGACAGAGCACAAACAAATTATTTTGTAAAAGTGCTAATTTTAAGTTTTTAAAGTGTTCACCCTTAATTATAAAGTTAAAATTTTTGTTTTTAATGTAAAATTCTTAAATTTAAAAATGTTTTAAGTAAAATATTTTTTTTATAAAGTAATCACGTTTAAAATTGTATTAAAAGTGAATCTATATAATATTTAAACTTTAAAAAATTAAATTTAAACGTTTATTTTCAAAGTGTTATATTTAAAATGTTAAGTGTTCAATTTGCAGAAAAGTGTTAACGCTTATATTTAAACACTCAAAATAATATGGTATACATTTTTGAGTACAATCCATACTTAAATGTAGTTTATATTTTTTATTGCCACGTAGTTCAATTTTACTTGAATGTTGGAGAATTTACTCAGTACAAGAAAATTTTCCTTTTTTTAGGACAAAGTAAAAATGCATGTACTTGAAATTGAGAAGCAATTTTCCTAAAAGTCATTTCCATTGCTAGAGTAAATATTTACTATAAATGCATAAGTACTTTCGTTCATTAAGTAAAACTGACATAAATTTTAGGAAAAAATACTGAAAAAATTTTACATATAAAAAAAAACAATTTAAGAAATATTTACAAAAAAAAATATAATATAATACTAACATGATTATCAAATCGCTTCTTGACGGTACTACACATTTACGTATTTTAAAATAATGGTTTTATTTATACTAAGCAATATACTTCGTTAGGTGTGGGAAACTTTTTTTAATATTTACTTTCTGTACAGAAAATTGCAGTAGATCAGAGAAGAGAAATACCGGAAGGATGTTTCGAATTAACTCAATTGTATTCCATATATACTCGTATACTTAGAGAAAAAAACACACTACAGTTAAGTTCAAATATATAAGAATGAAAAAAATTTTCTTTTAATTTAGAGAAAAATCCATAATAGAGTTTAGTTCAATATATTTTTTCGAACATTAAAAATTTCCTTAAACGAATAGAAATGAACCAACAACGAATACAAATTCATTATTTCAAATTCAATACTTCGTACATACAAACATACATTTCCTTGAATCTAGGAAAACATGAACTAAAATATTCTCAACGAGAAAATTGACGTATGAATTTTTGCAGATTTTTGTCGTAGAGGAGCGTGGCATTGGCTCGATTGTTGTTTCGGGAGTATCCAAGAAAAAAATCTAAGGTAAGTGTAGTAAATTTTTAGTTAATTAAAGTGACCTAAAGTGAAAATTTAGTGTATGTATACATACATATGTATGAGAAAAGTGATTGGGTGAGTATCTTGTTTGTACATTAGAGTGGATCGGTTTTTTTTTTGGTTTATAAACCAGATTTTATTTGTTGTTTTCAAGAATTTTCGTTGTAGCAACCCGTTAAGTCAAAAATCACTTTCGAATTTACGAGTAATTCCCTCGTTCATAGAAGGGTTCAAAAATGATTCTAGATAGATTAAGATTCTTCAGCGATAGTTTTTAGAAATATACATACAAAAAACTTAATGGTCAAACGGTGACCCCTTTTCCATGTTGTCCAACAAAGTCGATCTACTCTAATGAATATGCAAACAAATAAGGATGTACTGAAAATTGAGCAAATTTCCGAAATATCAAACGCATGTTATCTTTCTTGCATTTGATGTTTCGAATTCTTAACTGTTTTGAATATCAGCATTTTCAGTACAACCTAATAAAATGCAAAATACAATCAATATACACGCAAAGTAAGATTATTCGCCTCTTGAATGTAGCCCGGGCTTTTCTCTGGTCGGTACTTATCCACTAACTTAGGTCCAGCTTCCTGTTAAATCACTATTAGGTCATCACATCCGCATTCCTTAGTTATATGTCCGTATGTCATAGTTTCCCAGGCGTTACTAAGGTTGCTTTGGTTGCTGATGTTCCGAGATTACAGCAAGTCTCTGTTGACTAAATGAAAAAAATTTGTAATATTTTTCCCCTATAAAGACCTAGTTCTACAAATAACTAAAAGGTCTGTTTAATGTATGTTTGTCACAATGTGTTATAATATTTACCAAGAAGAATTAGAGCTTGCTGTTATTTTTCTAGCTGGTTTGCTTTCCTGTATTATTTACCGAAGCTTAAAAAATTGAAGCTTTTATTAAAACGGAGTTTTTACAAAAATACAAGATTTAACCATATAACTCAAAAATACATGCATTCACTTTGAAGGGACCAGCAGTATTCTGAAATCATTTTTATGGTGTTATGTCTGGCTTTAAATTTCAGTTCCAATCACATATGCAACTGATGTACAACATGGATGTATAATAGATTTTATCATTTTGTACTTTTCGCTCTTTGAAAATGAACTTTTTTCGATCCCGACGGTAAAAAAAACAAGAAAACATATTTATTTTTCAAAATCAATTTTATTGAAACAGAAAAGTAAAACAATATAAAGAATTTGAATTCGGACGAGGCTGACTATAAGAGTAAAGAGTATAGACAATATCTGAAACTTAGGCAATATAGGCCTATACATCTGAATACTATAAGAGTGGAAGTGAAATATATCGTCAGGGCTATATGAAAATACCAATATGTATAAAATTCACCAGAGAAAGTTATACTTCACACGCTCTACGCTTCAGTTATTGCCTAATTTGACCATTGACCGATAAAGTCGCTCGCTCATTACGCATATTCTATTCGAAAAGGGAACGATATAGACCAGTTTTACAATATTTAATTATTGGTTGCTCATGACGTGGACCAATATGGACAAACTTTTACAGTTGTCCTTGGCTCAAACGCAGTTGTATAGTGGTTCTTTCAAACATGTATCAACTTTTGCATCTCTTGTATATATGTACATAGTAGGGACATAAATACCGTTACACACGTTTTATGCCGCAAAATAAAAAGGTTCTTTGACCAAATATTTTTTTAATATATTTATTGATGTATATTGTATCCAAAAAGAATCTACTTATTCGAAATGTCTGCCTTTTGCCTTAACACAAGCCTTAAGTCGCCCTGGTCAATCGTCAATAGCTGCACGAACCTCGTCCATTGTAAAATTGGCCACAGCTCGAACCAAAGCAGTCTTAAGAGATCCGATGTTGGGGTATCTTTTGTGACAAAACTTGTCCTCTAAAACCGTCCACAATTTGTAATCTAATGGGTTCAATTCTGGACTGGAAGTGGGTTCTTGGTAACGGGACATAAATACTGTTACACACGTTTTATGCCGCAAAATAAAAAGGTTCTTTGACCAAATATTTTTTTAATATATTAATTGATGTATATTGTATCCAAAAAGAATCTACTTATTCGAAATGTCCGCCTTTTGCCTTAACACAAGCCTTAAGTCGCCCTGGTCAATCGTCAATAGCTGCACGAACCTCGTCCATTGTAAAATTGGCCACAGCTCGAACCAAAGCAGTCTTAAGAGATCCGATGTTGGGGTATCTTTTGTGACAAACCTTGTCCTCTAAAACCGTCCCCAATTTGTAATCTAATGGGTTCAATTCTGGACTGGAAATGGGTTCTTGGTAAACTTTGGCCGATGTCTTGACTTCTTGTTCGCAGAAATGCAGGTCAGTGACCCCATCGTAATAGACATCCCACCAAACCATGACTGAAGCTGGGTGATGACCCTTTTTCACCCTTGGGAACAGTTCAGATGCTTCCTTAGATGACCGCGCATACACTCTATCATTTTGCTTGTTAAATTTTTCATAAACGGTAAAAAAAATTTCATCGGTGAACAACATTTTTCTGTGCAAGTTATCAGCGTGCTTCACCAAAAGACGTTTGCATTTTTAAATACTATTTTTTTTAAAGCTGCAGTCAATAAATGTCCGGACTTCGTTTGAAAATCCCAAGTCTTTTTTAATGATTCGACTCATGGACTTTTGCGTGATATTCATCTCACGGGCCATGTTTTTCTGTTTTCGGAGCGGATTTCTGTGAATTCGTGATTTAACGGCTTTGATGACATGCGGTGTTCGAACAGAGCGTGGGTGGCCCGACCGGTGGCGGTCTTTTACATCTCCAGTCTCCTCAAACAGTTTTATGTATCGGTAGACGAACATGCACACTTGAAAAGCGCTATTACAGCGATACGGTTCTCATTATCTGACCACTCCATGATGAAAGTTAAAACAATTTTACCACAAGCCGCGTGCCATTACAAAGATGTTTATGATTTATTAAGGGTGGTTAAATATTAGGGCCGATGTTGATTTTGAATAAAACACAAATTAGTTAGGAAATTATTGTCACTTATTTTTATTATGATAATATTGCTATGGTTCAATTACGTACGAAACAAAATATCGGCCAAATAGCCGCCGCGACCTCGGCGGCACACCTCCATCCAAATTTTCGATGACGCTGAGGCATAATTGAGGTTCTATGCCGTTAATGTGCCAATTATCTCACCCTTTAGCTCTTGAATTGGCTTATCGACGTACACCGTATCTTTCAAATAACCCCAAAGAAAGAAGTATCAAATCACATGATCTTAGCGGTCAATTAACATCGCAACGACGTGAGAAAACACGGCCATTGAATTTGTCGCGCAAAAGAGCCATTGTTTCGTTAGCTGTTAAAACCAGATATCGTCCACATCCATATCTTCCAATTCGGGCTATAAAAAGTTTGTTATCATCTCGCGATATCCAAACACCATTCACAGTAACTGCCTGACCGGCCTTATTGTGGAAAAAACGGCCCGATGATGCCAGCTCATAAACCGCACCAAACAGTCACTCTTTGTGGGTACATTGTTTTTTCGACAATCACTCTTCGATTATCATTCGCCCAAAAGCGGAAATTCTGCTTATTGACGAATCCACTGAGGTGAAAATGTGCCCCATCACTGAAGATGATTTTCTTCGAAAATTGATCATCCACTGTTGCCATTTCTTGCCACCATTTTGACCATTAATGACGGTTGTGACGCCTGTGTATATATGTTTCATATTGTATTAGTCTGAAATTGAGAAATATCAAGTAATATGCAGAAAAAAGCTTGACGTTTAGGTGCGGTTCACATTCAACATCGGCCCTTAAAACTTAACCACCCTCTATTTTGAAACATAATGATTACCGATCCGACTATCAGTTGGATATTTTAGGTGGTAATCTGGGTAATTCCAGCTAGTTTAACAACTCGAATCGATAGTTGACTAAATCATTTTGAATGTAACGGAATTTGTACGTTACCCTTCTCGAGTAGTTTCACTTTGAAACTTACAATTAATTACGGCGATATCAATGTTTTTCGCAGCCAATCTAGCACGTTTGGTCTTTTTCGGGCAATCGAAAATAGTTCACCTCCAGATTGGTAGTTGTGCAACATGACATGCATGTTCGTTGTGAGTTTGACTTTTGACGTGTTTCCACAAAACGGACGACTTTAAACATGCATTAAGTCCGTCGTCTGGCGTCGACCGTGGAATCACTGGCAATGTTTGCCGAAAATCACCTGCCATCAGAATCTCCACTCCACCAAACCGTCTTTGATTATTTCGTAAATCTTGCATTATTGTGTCTTATGCCTCCAAAGACTACGCCATTGCACACTCATCCCAAATGATTAGTTTGATTTGCTGCAAACTTTGGCCATAACAATGTTCTGAGAAATGTTGTACGTTGCATTTTCAACAAAATCAATGCGATTAACAAACTTATTCAAGTTTCACCGGGAGCGTTCGAAAAAAAAATCTTCCACGGTTCCTCACTCACAACTTTCATAAGAGTGTCGAACACACAGTTTAACATTCTTAAGCTAGACGGTTATTGCTTTCAAATGATACTACCATATTAATAAACGAACTGTTTATCAAAAACCCATTGCAAGTCGGTAAAAATTAAAATTTTTTCAAAAAGTACTTAAAGTATAACCAACAATCTATAACAGCAACCAATACATGTACAAATTCAGTTCCAATAATCTTCTTAGTCTTTTAGGATTATCAATAATTGTCTTCTTCAAGCAATCAACATTCGGTTCTAACGATAGTAGGATAGTTCATGCAACCACCAACATTCGGTTGTGGCAACAAATCTGTTCTCTGTGTGTACGTTAAGATCGGATAAAAAAAAGTTATCACTGGCAGTATTTTTCTCAAATGTAGGGTGTATGGGGAAAACAATGTGATTTTATTCTGAAATTCTACCTTAGAAATCTACAAAATTAGGTGGCGAATCTCGTAAATTTGATTTCTTCATACTTGGCCGAACCGCTTTAGTGGGTGTGTGTTTTTGGAACTGTTTTTTTTTTTGTGTATGTGGGTGAGAGTGAGTAATTTGACATTCGTGTATATTTTAAAATGCCAAACCATTCTTTGTTTATGAAAAAAATTAGAACTTTAAAGGAAAAAGTTTAATCATTTTGAAAGAGGGTAGAAAACGAGATAATAGATGTAACTAATCGAATTGGACTTTCGATCCAAGAATTACATAGAGACGAAATATCGCCCTTGCCAAATCTTGAACAACGGTATGCGTCTTGTTACGATCAAACTTCAAATGACAACGCAGGATAAAAAAACTAAAACAGCGGTATGTAGGGTGCGGTATTTAGGGTGTATTTAGACGATTCCCGAAATCGTCTCTAGATAATCTTTAAATCTAGGGGGTGACTGTTGAAACTTTTTTTTTCTACCCACACTAGTGTTGAAACGTGCAAAAAATTATTTTTGGGCTTTGCTACAAACCTTGCTGCTCTGAAACTGCTTGATCGATTTGTACAAAACTTGTGTCATATGAAAACGAACATGGCCTATATTATGTAGTTAAATTTTATTTTATAATTTTTTTTTTTTTTAAAAAAAATTGTATAGTAGTTATTTTGAAAATTTAAATTTTTAAAATGTTTACAGTCCTCGATTATTTTTTAAATTTTTACCAAATTTGCTCACTTATAAAAATGTGCATCGTGTACTGATCAATGCCTATGTTTTGGTCCTCATTCATACTAAAATAAACTAAAGAAATTGTATCATACACTACCAAATTTGGTTATGGTCTGTGGTAAATTGTGCCTTCTAGACCGGTACGACCCCAAATCGGGAAGGACCTTTGAATGAAGGTATACCCAAACGTGGACAGATATGTTCCACGTTTTTTTTCATATTTGCGACCTGTACTTTGATTACAAAGATTGATGGGGTGTTTGGCCCATAACTTCTGCAATTATGGTGGTCCCGAAAATCTAATGCCTGTTTTGATTTGGTAAGACTTATGAGCAAAAAAAATAAAGCGAGGACTATAAACGTTTAAAAAATTTAAATTTTTAAAAAAAATTACAAAATTTAATTACATTATATGTGACGCGCAAAATAGAAAGGGCCTAAGGTTAAAAACCAGTTTTGTTTAGGAGAGCCATTTTAAAGATTAGGTCCCTTTCTAAATGCGCTTAGAATCGTCAACTTCACTTTCATAAAACGCACATATCTCTGGGAGGGAACACTTTTGGGGCATGGGATTGGTCTCATTCGATGCTCAGATGTGATCCACATCAAAAAAAAAGTGAAAAGTTGATGAAAAGTTTTGTTCTGGAGAGCCATTTTAAAGATTAGATCCCTTTCTTTTTGCGCTTAGAATCGTCGACTTCACTTTCATTAAACTCGCATATCTCTGGGAGGGAACACTTTTGGGGCATGGGATCAGTCTCATTCGATGCTCAGATGTTGTCCACATCAAAAAAAGAAAAAAAAGAAAAATTGATTTTTTACCCTTAGGTCCCTTTCTCTATGCGCTGTCACATATAGGCAATGTTTTTAGTAGAGCCCAAAAATTAAAATTTAAAATTTTCAATCTGGACTTAGATTTTATTACACTATGACGGAGTTATTATGAAATACAACACTGGTTAGGATTCAAAAAATGTACGCAGTTTAAAATAATTTTTTGTAACTAAAATTCAAAATTCCTGTAGAATTGTACCTATATCTTTAACAATTCTTATCCGAAATAAAAGCGCTGCATATCGTTAAAAATTTCAATTTCTCCTTTAAACACCATGTCCAAGTGCTCAAACCGGCTCCGAAATAAATCAATTAGGGGACCTATTATTCAAAAAAATAACGATATATGTTAATATTTCCTAAACTAGAGAGAAGCTGGCAAATCGCAGGCCAGAAATCAACTGATGTTGACCATTGAACCTTATGCCGAAAATTTAGTGTAGACCAGTGCAATCGGTTATTATTCAGCTAAGTTACGTTCTTATAAGTGAGCAAAAGTACTCAAATGGGGTTTCCAGATTTTCGGGGTGTTTGGGAAATTTCACAAGCTGAATATTATTGTAACCGACAAGACCTTCTACAAAAATAGTATCTTTTTCTAGAAATTTCAACTTCAGTCGTTTTTTCGCATTCTGTTATTGGTCGATTAATACACGCCGATCTATCAACAGAATTTTGCACGATAGCTTATACTAAAATGTACATGCCAAAATTTAACCGATTTCGATGAAACTTGGTATATTGTTCTAGTATGGGCCTATCTTGTGATATAATAAATAAGGTTTCCCCAATTTCAGAACATACAGCACATTTTTAACATCTCGAATAACACATTTATGAACCTATAAGGTATATGTACTTTTAATTCAATAAATGATTTCATCTTTTCTACATGTCTGTATGTATGCTGTTCTGGCTCTGGAATGGATATTGTGGACATTTCGAGTTAAAAACGACAAAAAATAATGTTGGTTATTGAGTATGATATCAAATAAATATGAAATTTTAACTAACTAAAATTTCTTTTCTTCCAAGATCTTCCACAAATGCGAATGCAAATATTCGGATTGAAAATTTATTACATTATCTTATATATGCTACTGATATATTTATTCTTTTTATTAGCTTATTCTGTCTTTTATTGTACAAACGCTGCATCTTATTTCGCAATTTGATTTACAAATTTTTTGCAAAGATATTCTCTTTAAGGTCAATATGAAAAAAAGCACAAAAATTGCATTTTATATATTTAATTTTTAGTATAAATAAATTTATTTTAAATAAAACACAACTAGTATCAATTCTAGACACATTTAAATAGAGAACTTTTTAAACTTTATTCAAATAAAAACAAGTAAGTAAGTGCTATAGTCGGGCGTGGCCGACTCTATGATACCCGCACCACTATAAATGTGATTAAGTCTCCTGTTAATCGAAAGCACTCGTCGCTATTTCTATCTGTATCTATCACGCAAGCACTAAGCCTTTATACCCCATACCACTATGTGGTGAGGGTATAACAATTATAGTTGGTCCACATTTTCATACCTTGTTTTCGGACCCTGTGCCCTCCCACGGACGAGATAAATCATTTGGCTTGACATATTTAAAGTCCTGAGGCAATTCCCTGTCATTTGAGGGGTCACACTAAAATCCGGGTAAACCGAAACTTTTGGACCCTCCTAATGGACCCTGGGGCCCAAACAGGTCGAATTTTTTTCTGTATTTAAAATTGTAAGATAATTTCCTTTCATTTAAGGGGTCACACTTATATTTAAAATCATGGGTCCATTTTTTGGGTTCTGAAGGCCCCGTAGGTCCGAGAGGCGGGTCCAACTATTTTTTTACATTTTGTGGTCAGTTCTACATCGAATGTCATATTTTTTTAATTTGTTGACCAATACACGCGACATCAACTGGATTTGGACCAAATCCGGGAGTTCCTTTGTATGGGGGGTCTATCAGAAAGTGCTCCGATTTAAACCAAATTCAATAGCGTCCGTCCTTGTCCCAATATATTACCACTTGCCAAGTTTCATCAAGATCGGTGCATAAATGCGACCTGTACTTTGATTACAAGAATAGATGGACATCTTTACATCCAGCCAGCCAGCCGCCCAGCCAGCCAGACAGACATGGCTAGATCGACTCAAAATGTAATTCTGAGCAACTTTCTCTCTGGTCCCGGTATTCTAACTCGATTCCTTCGATGTGTTACAAACGCAAGCACTAAGCCATTATACCCCATACCACTATGTGGTGCGGGTATAAAAAAAACTTCCTATATGAGTACTTGGGGTATGTACTCATAAAGGAAGCGGGTATACTCAAAAACATGTTGATTTTTCCTATATTGAGTACATTTTTGAAATAAATAAACTTGCAAAAAGTTTTTGTCGAACTTCACTTTAGTAAATTTTGTTTTGTTGTTACTACAAAATTTTCTTACACCGAGGAATTTACATACTAGAATGAAGTAAATTTTTCATTAATCTTATGACACCATGAACTAACTATTACGAAAAACATTCTTCCAAGCATGACTACTTGTACTGCAGAACAGCACAACATAACTAACATCGAGGAAAAACTAAACCATGTATACCGAAAAATTTTCTGCTTTATTATTTATGTTGAACTTACATCAATAACCATGTCATAATTTCAAAGAAAAATGTACATGGTTCAAAGACAAACAATTTTCAAATTTCCTCGGTCTTAGTTCAATTGCACTAGCTTGTAGTAAATTTTTTCCTTACATTATGTAAAAATATTATTGATTTGAGGACAAAAATAGTTTATTATGAGGAAAAAAATTGTTATATGAAGTAAATATAAACTAGAATCAAGTTCAACTATATCCTAATTTCAAGGAAATACATGATTGGCGTTTGGAAAAAAAGCTTTAGTGCCATACGAAGTTCAATTTTCCTAAAAGTTAGTTCATTTTTACTTGTCTCTTGGTTCACATTTTTTTTGAGTGAAGTTTTCACTTTATAAATCAAAGTGTCACTTTCTAAATTAAAGTGCTCACTTTAATATTGAAAGTTTTAGTTTTGATTAAAAAGTGTTAACTTTAATTTTAAAGTTTTCACTTTAATATATAAAGTGTCCGTATATTATTAAAAGTGTTCACTTTGACATTTAAAGTAAACAGTTTGTATTAAACGTGAACACTATAAAACGCAACGTAAACAATTTGATTTTCAAAGTGTTTAAGTTTATTTTGAAAGTTCGACTTTAAATTTTACGGTTAAAATTAAAAAGGCGACGCGTAAGCGGCATTTAAGTAATTTCGTCATAGTAAAGTGAATTTAGAAGTGTGAACAAGATAAAAAAATTATCAGTAAGGGTAAAAAAGTAAGGGCAGTGTGCTTTAACACGTGTGTTTGTTGCTGGAGAAAAATTACGACGACAGTTTTAGTGAGGAAGATACATATCTCCTTAATCTGCTAAAGAAGTTTGATCTTGAAACACTTTTGCTTCACTTAAAAAGTAAGTAAAAATACTTATGCAATATTAACACTTATTCAATATTATTAATGTTCCTTAGATGCTGGAATAAGTTTTCGCACCTTCAAATTTTGGTCTAAAGAAGACATTGCGGAAGCAATAGGAAATATTGGCCTTCGAGCGGAGTTTAGAGAAAAGTTGTTTTTCTGGCGCAAGTCAGAAGAGTTGCAATGTTACTCACGTACATAGATACAATTCCTATTACCATATTACTACGATTATAATTAACCAAGCTGCTTTTTTCAGTTTGGAATAGAAGATGAAACGTTGAGCCAGACTTCAAAGATTGTTGGTTGGCTAGAAAAAACCCTCACAACGATTCACGTTATTCATCAAATAATTCAATATTTTGTATCACAATTTATTGGTACACTGCATAGCAGCCCCTTTCGACATTTTTAAAGAATAACTTAACCGAAAAACAATTTATTCAATATTATGAGGAAAGGACAAGTTTTACGAATAAGCACCGCGATGACCTCATTAAAATAATGTTAGTTAGACCGCAACATTTTCCAAAAGAAAAAGAGTCCCAGGTATTATTAAAAACGATGTATAAAGAGAATTATTATAAACTGATCAGACAAGCGCTATTACAAATATTTTAATCTTTAGAAAGAGTAGTCCATCTGCGGAAAGATCTCTTTCGAGTGAAGCACCTGATCCTGTCGTTATGTTTAAAAACTTCGCTTCAAAAAGATGCCAGTAATTGGGATGTGCTTATTGACAAATGGCAAAAAACATTCACATTTGGGAAAAAGGATTTGGCAAAGCGAGTTCTGATTTATAGCAGAAGTGGCCACTTTTAAAATACTCTAATGCACCACTTCTGGTATTTAAAAGAACATTAACACAAAATTCAAGGATATACAAATTCTTATTTTTTAGATTAGTTTAGATTTAAATTTGATTTGTTCAAACGAGTAAAAAGATAATCTGTTAAAAACAAAGTGGTATTATTTTAAAACATAGATAGTGAATTACTACGGCTTCAAGCATCAATAGATCTGCTGAAGCAAGCAAAAACAACGAAAAAAATTGCTGACCAACAATTATTGTCTTTTTGTATAATCCACAATAAAAAACAACAAAATATTAAGTATGTCCAAACACATGTCAATTTGATTCAAAGTAACAATTTTCCTCAACTTGGAAGAACAAACGTTAATATGGTGAATGGACCACAAGAGTGGCCCGCTATTACGAGGGTTGCTATTTATATTTTGGGTCCTGACAGTACTAGTGTTCCCAGATGCAAGCTGGAAACCAAACCATTAGAAACTTTGACACTTTTCAGCATAATTTCACTCAGAACGGTTTGTCATTTGAGGGCGAATTGTTTTGTTAACAGTGTGTTGAAAAACTCAAATCATTAAAAAATGAAATTATCCCGTGAACAATTTTCGTGCGATGATTTTTTAAGATGTTCGGCGTGGGCTAACGAGACAAGAGTGTTTAAATCAACTTGTTTCTACTTTTGGTGATGAAGCACCATACCACTGTTAATCGCTGGTACCAAGAGTTCAGTCTCGGACGCCGTTCGCTCCAGGATGAATTTCGTGAAGGACTTCCAACTTCGGCCACTTTGCCAGAAACCATAGTTGCTGAACGTGAACTGACTGTGACATACTGTAAGATTCAGGCATCCTTGGGCATTAGAATGACAAGCATCTATAAGATATTGCATGTTCATTTGGCCGTGAAAAAATTTGTTCTCCTTGGATCCCACATAATTTGACGAATGCTCAAAAAAGGCTTGTATGGATTGGTGCAATGAGATGTTTAAAAAGTATGCGGAAGCTCAGAGGCAGTGTATAACATTATCACAGGTGACGAATCATGGATCTATGCATATGAACCCGAAACAAAACAGCAATCGACCGGTTGGGTCTTTCAAGACGAGCCAAATCCAACTAAAGTTGTTCGTGGAAAAAGACGGATCATCACACATCAGCTGAAACGATGAGCTATTTGACCACTCAACATGTCGAATTGATGGGCCATCCACCGTACAGCCCTGATTTGGCACCCAATGACTTCTTGTTATTTCCTATCATCAAGAAAAAAATGCTCGGTCAACGTATTTCATCGCCAGAAGCAGCTGTTGAAGCGTTCAAAATTCATGGTTTGGAGGTGTCTCAATCGGAGTGGAAAACGTGCTTCGAAAATTGGGTTGTGCGCATGCAAAAGTGTATTGATCTTAAAGGAAAAAATTTTGAAAAACAATATGACCATTTCCAATCATAAATTATTGTGTTTTTATTGCCGGACCTAAATATAAATAGCAATCCTCGTAGAGACAGTAACAAACCTAGTTTTTCTAGCGATCTTTACTCTGTAGAACAGATAATACAATTAACATTAGATGTCATAAATAATTTAAAACAATGTTAATCCAGAGATGAAAAATTTCACGTTATTACGCAATAAGCGGTCAAATATCTGTATAGATATTTTATTATGTATCTGAATATAAATTTTATGTTTTAGAATTGTAGAAGCATAAAAACAAATATTTAGAACTTCAAGTTCAGATCATCTGCCTGTATCATACAAACTTATTTTAGGACAAACAAGGGAAATCGTGGCTTTTACAATTAAAGGAAATGTTCTGGGCCTTTATGCAAGTCTTTATTAAACACAGCCATATCTCACCTAAATTGTAATTCTGCATATGTTACAAGTACGATAGATAACGTTGTAAATATTTTAACCCCAGTAAATGTACGAGTATCTTCCTGATAATATCTAACAGCTGATAAAATACGCAACTATTATATCGTTATCCGCAGGATAACGAAATTATGAAATTACACAATAATAAAATAATACAGGAAATGTCAAAATATAGAAATGAAACCTGGACTTTTAAATTTAGAATTTGGAAAAGACATCCAAACCATTTTGGAACATTTTTAAATGCTTAAGAAAAAAAGAACTTTTATTCCACCTCTTCTCGAAAATAACGAAACGCTATACAGCAATGATAAAAAAGCCAACAAACCTGCTTCAAATTTTGTAGAAAATCATTAAATTGTAGATGATTTTGGTTTGTCGTCTAACAAGATGGTTGTTAAGACTGTTATCCAGCGTTTCGCTTCTCTAAGCATTACCGCTGATATAGAGAGTTTATTAATGTTGACGATATAAGGCTAATGATTCGGGAATTACATCCAAGAAGGCTACGGGACTTGATGGTATAAGGAACGGCATATTTAAGCAGGTACCAGAATCCGTACTAAAATATTTTTGTTCTATAGTTGAAAGCAGCTTAAAATTACAATATACTCCCCATATTTGGAAAACCGCAAATATTACACCAGTAGCAAAACCAATAAAGCTCCAACCACTGTGAATAGCTATCGCCCTATTAGTTTCCTTAGTAGTCTAAGTAAAATTTATGAAAATGTTTTGAAAATTAAAATTGCAAGGTTTGTGGACAACGAAAAAATTATTCCTTTGACTCAGTTTGGATTTCAACCTTTCCATAGCACAGTACACCAGATAAAACGGGTTTATAATCACATACATAACGAGTTCGAACATAAGCTTTCGACGATAATGGTTACCTTAGATATCGAAAAGACAGTTGTATAACAAACCATTATGCCGTATGGAATAATGGTATGTTATACAAAATGATTCAGTTTATGTTTCCTCTCTATTTAATAGGAACAATTAAATATTTCCTAGAGAACAGACTTTTTGTATATGTGTCAACAATAGCTACTCTGACCTTGTACAGATTCCAGCTGGCGTGCCTCAGGGTTTAGTCTTGGGTCCGCTTTTGTACATTTTATACTGCTCGGACATCCCTGATTCAAACGGATGTAATTGCGCTATGTATGCTGACGATACCGCTCTGTTTTTGTCTGACGAATATGGCCAAAGCATAGTAATTAACCTGCAATATGCTCTTGATATATTGGTAGAATACTTTCACAAATGGAAAATTAAGCAAAATGAAGACAGGCTGTATTCTCTAGCAGAAAACAAAATCCACGTATGTGTCCACAAAATCAGCTTGAAATAAAAGGGACTAGTGCACCATGGGGTCCAGGTGTTAAGCATTTAGGTCTCAACCTTGACAAAAAACTGATTTTTATTCTGCATATTTCTCGGCGAACTCACAAATTTAAATAGAGAAAATAAGATAATCTTAGCAAAGGTTGTTTTTTAATCAATTTTATTGTACGCTTGTCCCGTTTGGGGAATTTGTGCGAAAACACAATTCAAGAAGATTCAAGTCTCTCAGAATAAACTTATAAAAATGATATATAATTTACCATGGTACTTCTCCACCACTTCTTTGCACCAATCCAACAATATATGCTTTATACAAACCAGAATAGAAATGATCACCAAACGTTATTCTGCAGTTTATCAAGAAATCCTCTGATTTATTACTTATATAAATATTTATAATTAATATTCCTACAAATCGGAACACATTCGTTTACTTTTAACAATGAAGCGAATGTTAAAGGTTCCAAAAAAATAAGAGGTGATAAATCAGAGGTTTTTTAAAAAATGTACTTTCCTCTGAATAACAAAGTTTATAAAATAAAGAATTTAATCAAACTGTAAAGAAAAAAAACAATGTTCTAGATGAAAAGTTGTAATAAACATCTCCAACTTTGTAAACTATAACTAGAAAACTAGATTAAGAAAACTGATTTTGAAAAAAAAATAAAAAGATAATCTTCTAAATACAATGTGGTATAATTTTAAAACCAAGATAGTGAATTACTGCTACGTCAACATACGACATCAAGAATCAATAGATCTTCTGAAGCAAGCAAAAACAACGAAAAAATTACTGACCAACAATTATTTTTTTTTTGTTAAATTAATCAAACTTTAGCTCAAAAAAATTAAAAATTTCATCTCGTTCTTAATATCGACTTCCTTTTAACAAAACAAACACTGAAAACGTTTATAACACTGACTTAACAAAAGAAGAATATTTTCCTCTTATATTGAACTCTGAAAATATTAACTATCAATCTGTTTTCGTTTGGACTGTAATAATTTTTTTTATACAATATTCCTTTATAATGTATTAAAATTATAAAGAAAAAGAATGTAAACAACATTATTTTTTTAGCATTACTAAATGAAATAATATCTTGAAAATCAAACTTTTTATTTACGAAAATGCAATTATTTACGTTCTATGGTATCCTATTGAAATTATTAAATTGTATGCAATCAATTCAATCTTACGAGACTGTTATAAAACAAAATTGCCTAAAAGCCTTTACAAGCCTGTCTATTTATATTTTACAAGCCTGACTATGAATTTACACCAAATTAACAGTAGAAAGACATATGCAAAATTAAAATATATGATAACATATTTTTTTTAAGTTCTTATTTTATATAATAAGTTATAACTAAGTAATTTCATAAATATAAAATAAATTTTAATTTAAATTTGTTTGAATAAAAAAATGTGGATTAAAAACAATTTAAATTATGTGTTTCCTTAAAGTTTATTGTGAACACATTTAAATTGCATTTGAAAGTGTTCACTCTTAAAATAAAAGCTGACGCTTTTAATCTGAGATTGAATGAGTTAACTTTTAATTTAAATACAAACACATATAAAATGGGTTACAAGTGTGAACTTTCAAAACAAAACTGTTTAAATTGTATTTGAATATGCGCATATTAAAATGTAAAAATTTTACTTTAATATTTAAAGTGTTAACAATAATAATTTACATTTTAAAGTGTGAACTTTAAAATTAAATATATTTTAATACTGGTTTTCATACATGAACATTTTAAATTTTAAAGTCCCTTGTACTGGATTTAAAGTGAGTTTAAAGGGTTTTTTCTGAGTAGTATTGCGTTAACTTAGTTCAAATCTGAAATTTTTACTTGTCTACGGAACAATGAATTTGTGTTACGAGTTGTCCGAATAAAAGTAACATGATGCTCTAAATTCAACCTATAGGTCAGATTTCTTGTAAGCGGTCGGAGTTTTAATCTGGAGATGTTACCAGTAGGTCTACCAACTAAATTGATTTCAGATGTTAGGTAGACAGGATGGTCGGGCTTGGTACGAGTACATTTCCACCTCTAGCTCTTTCCTTGTTTTAGAGGTTTAATTTTATCTTTTTTTATATTACTTCCTTCTTTTTTAAGTTGAAATGCAGTTAGAACCACAAAGACGAGCAATAAGGCCGGATACACTTCGTGTTTTTGATGTAATATTCAATTAAGAACAACAAATATATCTTCCAAAATTTGGATACGAATTAATTTCAAATTCCTATAAAAGGATAGTAGAAGCCGAGGCATTGGAAGCAGGACACGGAAAGAGTGAAACTATATGTTAATAAATTGATAGAATAAATTGGAATTTAAACATATGTATGTTCCAACTAGAAACTACGGAAATATATGAATCAGATCTTTAATAAATTTCTTACGAAAGCGAATCTGACTTAAATCACAGTGGGGTAGGGTCGATTGTTCACTCTTAAAGTTTTGGGTTCTCTGAATTTCGATAAATTGAAGTGCACAAACTAACATTCAGCTGTACTGATGGACTACTTTGAGTCCAGTAACAAATATAACAAATTACATAATGTTTAGAGCAAAATAAATGTTGTCTTATTAAAGTAAAGCAATAAGTTTCGAGTATTATCTTACAGCATTACCCTGTACATCAAGCTCTCCACATGTGTAACCTAAAATTTCGGATTTAACTGATGAATTTTTATGATCCGAAACACTAAAATCTACTTCCACTATTAACCCGTTTTGGTTGACGTTATTAAAGAAAAACCAAAACATCGTACATACATACACACACATATGTGTGACGCGCAAAATAGAAAGGAACCTAAGGGTAAAAACCAGTTTTGTTCAGGAACGCCATTTTAAAGATTTATATACTCGTACGTGTATCTTTGGTGTACCATCACTTGCATATCACTGGGAGGGAACACTTTTGGGGCATGGGATCGGTCTCATTCAATGCTCAGATGTGAAAATTGATTTATATATATATATATATACATACATACATATATGGTTATGTATATATACATATATATATATATATATATATATATATATATATATATATATATATATATATATATATATATATATATATATATATATATATATATATATATATATATATATATATATATATATATATATATATATATATATATATATATATATATATATATATATATATATATATATATATATATATATATATATATATATATATATATATATATATATATATATACATAACCATATATGTATGTATATATAGATATATGTCATCCTAAAATACCCCATTTCTGGACAGGCGAGGATGTTACGAGCCTTATGTCAACATTTACAATGGCCTGCGTCCAGCCATTAACCAAATGTAGCGAATTTGACCGCCAGATTCCAACCAACGACGGATGCCCAAACACAATAATGAAATACACAATCCCACATGTAATAATTTTTCAAAGCGCACACATATGTAAATGTTTACTAGTATATAGGTACATACATGAATGCTTTAAACAAATTTCATCCCTTTTTTTGGGACACTAATTTGAGGATGAAATTGCGTGCAGCTCTAGGGTATATCTATGCAAGCATAACACCTTATCTTCAATATGTACTACATATTTATTACGAGTATACTTACGTATATACGATTCATATAAATACATATTTATTTATATATTACATATAAATATATGCACAATATGTGTGTATAAACAGAATTTGTTTTGTGTTATCATACTCTTCCGTCCCATCACGTCGAAACTTCACATTGCTTCCCCTATCACTAAATAAGTAACCACTTCGCTACACGCAGAGAAAAGATATAGTAACTAAATGGTAACGGCAACAATTATATGTTCTATGCAAAAAGAATGTTCGTCGTACCCATAGTATTATTTTTGAGCATCATTTTGACAATAGAATGATTGCGGAAATATTTATAACGTTAAAATGTAACGATAGTATTATTGCCAAATGTAGAAATGAACAAGTAAAAACGTCTTAAAGTTAGGCCAGACCGAAGCTTTTATACTCGTACTCTCCACAAAGGATTGCGTTGTAATACGGCATTGACAGGATTTTGGTATTTGGTGGTTAATCCATGTTTGGCAGTGCTATTCAGATTTTTTTGCTTTTTTTTCATTTATTTTAGATTAAATATGTTTACATTTTTCGTAAAGAAATTTTCACTGTCCATTGTTGAATAGGGTCTTAAATTTAGACAAGTCGTAAAACTAACTGCATATTGATATAAGTGACGATACGTTTTGTTGTTTTTTAATACCCATATGTCCATAGTTGAAGGAGGCCGATCTACTACGATCCAAGTGCATATTTGCATTTGTAGTAAAATGTTACGCATTCTGGATAATCATATCTTCCCGCTCATTGCGGGACGGTTTTAAGCGTCCCAGGGCTCTAGTTCGTAAATATTTGTAAAATTCACGTTTTTAAGGTAATTCCAAACCTAGGGACCTTGTACCCTTGGGTCAATGATTTAGAACTAGTCGAACATTAAAATGAGTATGATATATAGATCCATAACGAAATTTTATTGTTTTCTAAAATCCATGTGTCCAAAATTTAAGGTGGCCGATTTTTGAGTCCCTAAGTCCCATATCGGCCGGTCCGAGATCCAAATAGGCAAAAATCTTAAATATAGGTACATATTTAAATTTGTGAAAATATATCTATTTTTCTGGATACCCACACGTCTCCGAACATTATCAAGGGACATCTCAAAGGTCGATTGGGTTTGAGCGGAAGTGCCCATAAAGGGGGCGAGCCAATAATGGCTTCCATATTAAAGGCAGACTTTTAGTACATGTCACATATCTCCGTCCAAAAATCCGTCTAGTATAAGTATGTATGGTAAATTTGGTCCAAATGTAATCCCTCAGACCTATGTAGGGACATCCCGATGGTCGATTAAGTTCGACCGGAAGTTCCCCTAAAGAGGCCTCCAAAAATGACTTCCATATAATGGGCAGACATTTAGTGCATGCCATATATCTTTGATCTGGAATCGGTCTTGGATATATCGTAAATTTGGTTGTAATTTACTCGCTTATACTTATCCAAGGACATTTTGATGGTCTATTAAGTTTGATATGACATATTATCGTGAAAATGAGTCAAAATGGTTTTTATCTCATGTGTTGTTTTATTTAATATATTAATACATTTCATAAATTTGTCAATAAATATGCATATTTTTATATATTTCAAGGCTTTTTAGAAAAAGAGATGAATTTAAAAAATTGTCAGTTGCGCTGCAAAATTTTTTTAGTGTGTTTCGGTCATATATATATATAGATATATATATGAGATATATATTTTCGGTATAGTAGTTAGATAGAGAGATGTGATAGAGTGTTAGTAGTAGTATATATATATTATATATATATATATATATATATATATCTATATATTATATATATATATATATATATATATATATATATATATATATATATATATATATATATATATATATATATATATATCTACACACACACTCACTTACTCACACACACACACACTACTAACACTTAACAATCCTCCCCCGGAACCTGTCATTGAGCCAAGACATGTTGACAAAGTATAGCTGCGGTAGCTCAAAGGCAGTGTATAATATTGTCACAGGTGACGACTCCAGGATATATGCCATATGAACCCGAAACATGACAAAGACGAGTCTTTCAAGACGAGCCAATTCCAACAAAAGTTGTTCGTGGAAGAAGTACATCGATGCAAACGATTGCGTTTTTTTTGGTATAACCGGTCATGTTGCCACAGTGCCTTTAGTGAAACGGTCAATTCTGAGTTGTTTGTGCATGCAAAAGTAAATTGATCTTAAAGGAGAATATTTTGAAAAACAATAAAACCATTTCCAATGTGGTTTCTCTTTAGGTCTTCAAATTTCCTTTAAATCATCTAATAAATGTATGGCATATGCATTAAGATGTGTACTCAGTCTGTTTTAAAAAGCTAAAACTAAAACGTTTAATTTTATCCCTTACTGAAGCGACACTAAGGTCAATGCGAATTATATTATTCTTAACAAACCAAGGAGCATCTGTGATAAACCTCAATGTTTTCGACTTAGATCTTTGTAGTATCTCTACGTTTGCTAGCTGTTCCCCAGTTCAGATATCGGACCCAGCAACCGGAGCATCATCTTAAGTTTTATATTTAACTGCTGTCTTTTCATTTGTATATTCTTTTTTCAATAAAGTTTTCGATCAATGGGAAGGCCAAGATACTTAACACTATAAGCTGAATGTATTGCCAGTCCATTCCATAAAGGGAGAAGGATAGTCTCCCTCTTCTCAAGCTAAAAGTCACGTGCGTTGATTTTTCGCGGTAAACTTTTAAATTGCATATCACCAAATATTTCTCTGTTGATTTTATTTGATATTCAAGAATAATTGTTGCATTAGAAGGACAGTTACTGGTGGCAAATATAGCCGTATCGTCTGCATAGGTAACGACAGTGACATCTTAGGTAACTGGCATATCTGAAGTAAAAAGTGTATATGTGACAGCGCATAGAGAAAGGGATCTAAGGGTAAAAAATCAATTTTCATTTTTTTTTTCTTTTTTTGATGTGGACAATATCTGAGCACCGAATGAGACCGATCCCATGCCCCAAAAGTGTTCCCTCCCAGAGATATGTGCGTTTTATGAAAGTGAAGTCGGCGATTCTAAGCGCAAATAGAAAGGGACCTAATCTTTAAAATGACTCTCCTGAACAAAACTGGTTTTTAACCTTAGGTCCCTTTCTATTTTGCACGTCACATATAGCACTGGTCTAAAACATTAAGGTATAGTTTACTTTCAATCCCGTTTTGATATGATTTTATGTTGGTGAGAGGTGTAATTAGCCTTGCATTTTCGTTTAAATGGATATATCTGATATTGTAATGTAAAATAATCGGACTGTGGTCAGAACTTAGGTCACTCGCAATAATGTGTAGCATTGAATGTGATATGACAGAATAAATAAAAAAATCCAGTAGATCTGGTACTTTATTAGCATCAGAAAGCCAGTATGTGGGAGTTTCCAGTGGATAAAACGTTAAAATGATTTGAGTATACATTTAAAAAGTTATTTTTCCTTTGGATTTGATAGCCGAGATCTCCACCATATGTGGTTGGCATTAAAATCGCCTCCCCACAATAAACTTGTTTCCAAGTTTGTTGAAAAAACTGTCATACTTATTACATATGACATTGAATCTAGGAGGAAAATACTCGGAGTAAAAACTGATTTTACATCAGCAGCTTGCAAAAACGGTTTAGTTATAAGTTCACCCCACTTCGTATTTTATATTTGATTTAATTATAACCGCAGCACCGGCGTGAGCACTTTCGGCTAGATGGTTTGCTGTTATGATGTCATAGTCCTTAAATGGAATATACGATTTGCTGGTGAAATGTGTTTCTAGTACAAGAAGCTCAGTAATTTGTTTGCTCCCGACGATTTACCTCTTACCGCTTGTGAATATGTCCATGCGTTATCTTGACTTATGTTATCAATTTAAATATGACTAGGACCGGCATAGTTCGTATTTAAGCTAGTTTTCTCGCTGGTTGCTTTATTTTTAGCAAACGTTTCTTTATTTACCAGTTTTTGATACATTTGACATCCTTTGTAACTGGCAGTATGATTGTTTAAGCAGTAAGCGCATTTGGGAGCCACATTTGCTATATTGGTACACTCAAGAGTGGAATGATTTAAGCCACACTTCACGCATCTGTAGGGTTTTCTGCAATATAACTGGGTATTTCCAAAGTCTTGGCACCTGAGATACTGTACTAAGTCATCAAATCTTTTTGGCCGCTTGATAGTTACTATTGCGTTGTTGAATGATCGAATATTAAAAATATCTTTGTTGTTTTCGTTTGGGTCTAAGTCTACGAAGAACAGTGGTAAAGGCTCCTTGGTTTTACGGATAACAACATTTAGCACACTTCTTACCTGATGTCCTAAATCTATTAGCAAAGATTTTTTTTGTCAGAAATACTCGTTGAAAGGTTAGGGACTTTTAATTGAAATCAGCATTTGAAATAACCTACTAAATTTCCTTATCAATTTGTTTTATCGTCCACATCTGGAATGAAGATTGGTGGAGGTTTTGGTGCTTTTGGCGATATATTGTTAGCATTATTTTTCCCATCGTCAGCAGATAAAGCACTGTATCGATTGGAACTAGATGGATCTTTGTCTTCGATTTGTTGTCGCTTAGGGATAATACTTAACGGTGACTTGGTGTTTTCCTCTTCTTTGATACAACTTGCCAGTTGGAATCATCATCTTCATCAATTGATTCACATAAACGAATATCATTGTCGCTCATGATGACAACTTGAGTACACTGTTGTTGGTATTATTGCTGTGTCTATTTAATATTGTTTGCAAAGAATGCGTGCAATACACGCAGCGTCTTTCGCACTTTCGCTGTTTTGTTTTTGTGGGTTTCTCAATTTCGTTAGAGAATAAAAGGTGAAATGCAGTTTTTCGCCAGACCCCCGGAATAGGCAGGGCAGCGAAGAAGGAAAAAAAGTCAGGAAAGTTTATCACCAGAGCTTCAAGCCAGCCTGGGCAGCTAAGAGGGAAAAAGTCGCCAACGGCAAAGATTTACTCAGCTGAAAGCAGCAGCAATAATCAACAACTCCTAAGGTGTCACTCAGCAGAGCATCAACAATAACAACAGGAAAGAAGGATCAAAAATTCAAATAGTATTATAAGTACGGTAAAAAAATAAAATTGTATAGTTGTGAATAGTGTAAAAAAACTGTGAAGAAAATATCTTATATTATACTGTAAGGTAGCTCGTATACTGGCGCTAGGCTGCGCATTCTGTCAATAGAACATTTCAAAATTTTGAGGGAAGCTCAAGACATAATCAAGCGGTGACCATCATACGGAATAAAGTAAAAGGACCAGCAGAAATAGGGTTGCCCTCTTTTTTGACGGTTTTGAATTTTAAAGCCATGATAGACCGAATCGATTTCACATATTCGGATAAGCGACCAATTTATCTACCTTTGTCTAGAGTTACCTACCCTTTGTCTAGAAAATTTTAGACTTTTAAAATATTGTGATGAAGAAAAGAACCTAAAGCTGCTCTCAAAAAGGACAATAATGACTTATGACAAGGTGATCGCTGCAACGAATAATAAAAAATATAGAATCAACGCACTACGCACAGCCATCTGACTTGCCTTCGGCATTGGCCCAAGAAGTGGATTCTGATAGGGAGAGATATTTATTTGCTTCAAAATATGCTCGATCTCGGGAAGATAAGGAAAGACAGAAAGTTGAACAGAGTGTACCCGAAACTCCTTCAAACAGAAAACATCCAACTAAGAACCCTCACTTAACGAGATGAGATAAATATTATAAAGGTCAAGCTCCGATAGAGCCCATGGGTTAAGACAATTCGGGGCGTTTCAGGCAATCATCAAGGCAATATAATTATCCAGATCCAGATCAGGTTTAGTATAATAGTGACCAAGGAAAGGATCAATTTTATCAGGTTCAGGCAAATTGTCAAACTGCAAAAAGACTTAACAGTGGTACCGCTGGATTTACTGGACCAAACCATCAAAGAACTAACCTTCTATCCCAACCAGCAGTCTGGGCAAGACTATCACGTAGTCGCGGAGGGCGAAGTGAATGCAATTGATGTTGATGTGTGAAAGATTGCAATCAACTGATTTATTTAGAAATGACTTCCTGCTACCATGTTTAAAAAGGGGTTAAGCATGGAGTGCAATCAGACTATTGATTGATACCGGTGCTTCTAAAAACTGCCTTAAACCTATAAAATGTTTAAAGGATGTATTCCGTTTGAAGTAAAGTAAATTAATTGCTTCGCTACCATACAACAAAAATGCCTTGCCAACATTTTTGTTACAAATGACTCTTTTTGATCCTCCTATCCCTCTCTCCATTTAATGGTATTGTCGGCCGACGCAGACCATTGCGACTTTGGATTTTAAAAAAGGAGAAATAACAAATAAATGAGGAACAGAGAGGCTTAAATTCCTTAAAGGGCCAAAGGTAAATTTTACTAAAATTGAGGACATAGACGTACCTCATGTAATAGCACGAAATTTTAAGAAATGATAAGAAAGTTGTCAGGAATTTTTGCGAACCCCAACGAATCTCTTCCTAACAATACCAAATCACTAGCTGTTGCGACCCAATTAATTCCAAATAACATGCATACCCCATGGGTGTACCGAACTTCGTAAATAACTAAGTGAAGGAATTATTAAAGCACGAAATGCTTCATCAAAGACTTCGCTAAAATTGTAAGGTCTTTGACTGACATTCAAGAAGGCGATAATGGCAGAACCAGCCAGAGGCCTCAGTCATAAAAGGTAGAAGTGAATTTGGAAAAATTGAAGGAGATTCTTACCTCTGAAAAGGTTATGATTTTATACCCCGACTTTAAAAACCGTTTGATCTAACGACAGACGGTTCTGCAGTCGGACTTCGAACGTTTCAGATGGCGTTTCCCTTAAGAAGACAGTTCCTTCACAATGATTTTTAAGACTCTAAACGACTCTCCAAACGCCTTTACGGCACGAGGAATCTTAATATTTATATCGATCACCAACCGCTTACGTTTTCGGTCTCAGACCCAAATGGTAAGATAAAATGTTGGATAGTATTTTTTAATGAGCATAACGCCAATATTTTCCATAAAAATGACATGGAAAATTATGGTTCTGATGCACTATCACGACATAAAATTCATACCATGGAAGCAAAATTGAATAAAGGTGTTAACGTACCTTGCTGTCAAAATTTACATGCCTTAGAAGGGGACTTTTTGCAAGTTGCAATAGTTCATAGTGAAATGTCTTTGACGCATACTAGATTTGAAAGGCCCTATCATCTTATTAATGAACTTTTTCCCACATACGGTTTGCATTAATTGTATGTATGCATTTTCCGTCAGTAAGTATATTTAGTTTAAGAAGAGTAAGATAATTTGTAGTAAATAAAATAAGTTCTTTTAACACCATTGACTTGTTTGGTTGTCAGATCTCCGATCCGTTTCCATATGTGGAGTGCATATTAAGAGCGGTGTTAGTAAATACTATCATTTTGGTAAACCCGACGGGATAAGTGAGTTCTTTTAAAACCATTGAAGTATTTCGTTTATGTAATTCAATGTAATGTAAATGTAATGTAAAAATACAAAAATTAATACCCAAAAATGTAATGTAATTCAATGTAAGGTAAATGTAATGTAAAAACAAAAAAAAATAAAATTTTATAATAGTACTACGTTACAAGTGAACCTCCACGATCCTTCGAATCTTTAAAATCGATTTTCTCAAAATTCTGACGTGCTACAGCAAAACGCCGAGACACGTATTTCTTTATTGTAAGCCTATTTTCATATTCTGTTAACATTTCTCATGTGTACTCAAAAAAAATTGATTTTGTCGTACTGTGTAGTAGTACTACGTTACAAGTGAACCTCCACGATCCTTCAAATCTTTAAAATAGATTTTCTCAAAATTCTGACGTGCTACAGCAAATCGCCGAGACACGTATTTCTTTATTTTAAGCCTATTTTCATATTCTGTTAACATTTCTCACGTGTACCAACCACTGTCGTACTGTGTTATAAGTAATATTATTATTAGACGTGATAAGGATGTCGTTTAAAACCATTGAAGTGTTTGGTTGTCTGATATCCGATCCGTTTCCATATGTGGTGTGCATATGAAACGCGGTGTTAGTAAATACTAACATTATGGTGACCACGACGTTATGAAATAATTGCACATGTCAAGAAATTGCGTTGGTGTGTGTAAAGTTATGGAGCAGAGAGGGAAAAACCCAACAAACCAGTCCCTAAGCGTAATATAACTAAATTGGAGAATACACTTACTACTAACAAATTTCTACAACTTTTCTTAAACATACATCATTTGAACCCATAGATTTCGTAACAAAGAAAAATAAATACAAAGTCGTCAACTATACGCTGCTTGCTTCACACAAGAAACAAAAAAACCCAAAGTCGCTGCGACGTATATGATGTGCCGTTATTTGTACACGTGCATTTTGTTTTCTTTGTTAAAGTTCTCAGTTGTCTTGTTCATGTTGAATTGTAAAGTTGGAGTAACAAAAAAGTGAAAATTAAAGAGAAGTAAAAAAGTGAATAAATTAAAGAGAAGTAAAAAAGTGAAGAAATAAAGTTTGTAAAAGTAAAATAAAATATATAGAACTATAAAAAAATGTCTTACAAAGCTGACATTTCCAAGCCTGTTTAAAGCTTATATTTCTAAGCTTGTTCAAAGCTTACATTTGTAAGCTTGTTCAAAGCTTACATTTGTAAGCTTGTTCAAAGCTTACATTTCTAAGCTTATTGTATATTATAGACTAGCAAGCTTATAACATGGTTCAATTTTGTTTATTATATAATTGTTACCATGCGTATTACTATAGTTTTCACTAACGTTTTCTAAGCTTAAGGCTTATGATAGTAAGTTTGTTACAAGTTATTTCTAAATGGTTTTGGTTTGTTGGGAAATTACTAGTGTTCATTGACATATGTCTTGAACCTTCGGTTGTCGTAATTAGTAGGAAAAATATTTTCTGGACGTCGATTCCACATGCGGACTGTTCGTTCGAAAAACTAATTTGATCTGTAGTGGACAGTGCGGTCATCCGGCCAATTGATAACAAACGGATGTGAATTCCCTGAAAGTCGCGTTTCCTGCCGAACATTCGTAAGTCAGGAGTAAGTCGGCGGATTTCAGAAGAACATACAAAATAAAAATAGCGATAGAACAACCGCGCGCTACCTACAATCCGAGATGCCAAGGGAAACAATAGAGTTGGATACCCTACTGTCTCCTATCATCACCATCGCTCTTCTTTGTACACGGTCAAGTAGCTCCAAGGATGATTATGGAGCACCTGCCGATATATGAGAGTTGTATTTAATTTACGGCCTAATGTAGGTTGTAAAGTATAGGCATTCAAAAGATCAAAAGGCGTGAAATATTTCATGCACAGCCTTAGAAAGCCTATACTCTTAAGTGCTTTTCTAATCATTTCAACTACGGTCAAATAAATATAAATATCAGAGATGGTTAGGGAGAAAGGTACACCTGTTTTCGTTGGATGCGAGCCCATCTATAGCAATTCGTGTAGTACGATCTCTAAAGAAGCTCTATAGACTTTGTCTTCAGTTAATTATACTTTCAACCATTTCAGCTGCAGCAATTATGTCTTCATCTAGAAAGAAAAGTTTCCTATTGAAATTCTAGAAAAAGTAGTTGAGCTCAGTCCAATGCGCCTTTTTATAGGTAACAACTGTCGTCTTTGAGGCTGACATCGAGGCCATACGAAGAGCGGGATACGAAAAAGATACTAAAACAGCACAGTGATCGAATGATGATACGTTAACCTCGATCTTTTCAGGATTCAAAGTTAAATAAAGGTCACGAATGTGGTGTTGGTGCTACTCGACACATGGTTTATGTATCTGTTAATTCACTAGCTGCGTCGAGTCGCTTGCGCAGGAAAAACCTCGGCGTATTGGCCCTCCGGAGTTGAATGGCTCCAAAGGGAAAGTCAGGCGGAGCTGTGGTGATTTAAATCCCCTGCAACGACAATTTCACTGTCAGCATAGATATTCAGTTCTTTCGTTCTTGATCGGATAGTTTGTAGAAGTCGTTAAGGGAAGCCTCCGTTTCCGACTTCAGACTGCAATACTCGTATATAAAACCAAACTGTAGTACGTGTGTTTTAATCATGAACTTAACATGCTGGTAGTTAAATTCATTCATGTGTTTCTGGCTCTGAATCATTATATCGTTACGTAAATATACCACAAGGCCTCTGTGGGAAATTAGAAGCGAGAGGATGTTGTACCCAGGCACGTGAAAATCCTGTGGTTAAGATCCTCACGGAGCTGCGTATAAGCTGGAACACCAGGCCTCTATTTTTGTTGCGAACCGGAGATGTAGAGTACGATACTATAAGAAATCCACTTATTGTTCGCTGGGCACTCAATAGATCAGCAAGGGTTGCTTTCTTTTGGCTTCCTTTTTCGACATCGCATCTGTCCATACATCAGCTGCATAGAGGATCATGGAGTTAACGACTCCGATATTGGGCAACATTCTGGCTAGTGCCGATTGGATTCGTGCTGACTATTCGCGCGCGTAAATTATATGCTATTTAAATTGAGCCTGTTACCTTACATAGCTCCTAAGTATTTGAGAGAGCGAGGAATGAGTATAATGGTCTCCAACTCGTATGCTCATATACTCCTTATTTTTCCTGTACTAATCAGAACCACCTCTGTTTTGTGGTCAGCCAACTCTAGGCCAGCTGTTTCTAACTACGTACTTACTAGGCGTACAACATCTTTTTCATTTGCTTCTAGCTCATAGATGTACTTTGCGACGGTAACAAATGCAATGTCGTTCGCAAAGCCTATTATTTTGGTACACTGCTAGAGTGGCAGTCTTAGAACCCCGTCGTACGTGATATTCCACATAAGTGGGCGGATAACTTCGTCACTGTTATAGACATTCTGTGGTTCGAGAAGTTACTCGTGGTCAGATCCCAGAATGTATCTATCCAGCTCTAGCACATTTTTACGCCAATCGGCCATGTTAAATACATTCCTTACATCAAGTTTAACTATTGCACAATACTGCTTACACTCTGCATTACAGCGTTTACCCGATTTAGCATCCGTTGCGATATCGACTACAGATTTGATGATGTCTATGGTAGAACGTGGCTTGCTGAATCCATATTGGTGTACCGACCTATCTATCCTATGGTATCAGAAGGCAGATATGTCGATACGACAATGGATCGTTCAGCGGCTTAGATTTCTTCGGAATGAGTACGAGTCTCTGCAGTTTCTATCTGTCTGCAAGCACTCTTTTGTCAATAAATTGTTGGAAAGTTCTGGCGAAGCTTCCGGTCTAGAACTTAGTGTTGATATTAGTAATTTATTGGGAATCTCATTGGAACCCGTGGCTTTGCCGCACCTATTCTTGAGCATGCTTCTGATATTTCATGAGCAGTAAATTAGGAAAATCGGTTCAGTTTATATACCTCCCATATATAAGTTCTGCCGATTTTTTTTATTTTTATCCCTAGGAGCAACACCCAATCTTGATGAAATTAAGCATGAGTAAATTTTTCGACGAGTTATAAATATTGAAAAAATAAGTGCCGAAATTTAATAAAATCTGTTGAGATTTAAATATAGATTTCGCACATATGCTCATGCCATTTTATGTTTTTAGCTCCAGAAGCCACATATTACACCCAATATTCGCGCAATGCCAACGACGGACTATGTTGAAATTTTAACAAATACATGATAATTTCCCCCAAATTTAAATATGACATTAGTTTCAAGAACTGTGTAAATTTATAGTTGGATTTTCTAAGCATCCTGAAGTGGATGGTATTATATACACTCGACTTCGCCTTTTTTTCTAGTTTTATTTTCATAAATGCGCACAGATGTTCAATAAAATTATAATGCGGGGTCTAAAAAGGGTACGATTCTTCTTTTTAAGTGTTTTTAATTCCTTCCCTTCTAAATTGTGGGCCGAGCACTTGTTTTTCTTACATGCATTTGAAGTTGGTGATTTTGGAAAGTTGTCTAACAAGAAAACATCATTGAAAATTTGATAAAATAATGCTTATTTATTTTTATTATCCTGGAAAATTGTGGTATCTTACTGTTTTTGGGGTCGAGGAATTCATTTTTGATATTTATTTGCCTAAAACTCACGTTAGATGGCGCAGTCATACAAATGGTGCCATTTCTTGTATATTTTCAAAAAAAAAACGCTATATTTACCTTTTTCCTATGCTGAAAAATCAATTTTTGATGTTGGCTTCATTGTAAAACATATTTCTAAAGATATAACGAAGTACATTTTATTATTCTCAGAACGTTATTATTACAAAAGTGCAATTTTTATCGAAAAAAATTGTGTTTTTTATTGGAACAAATTATTTTTTATTACAAAAACAACTTTTTTTTATTTAAAAGTATTATATCTTATTTGGATCCGCTTGATCATCATCACTATCACTGCCCATTTGCATGTTTGAAGTAGCAAAAGCTCCAGAAGTAGTAGGTTGTGGATCTCTGTATGTTTCAGGTTTTTTCTCTAAGTCAGTATCCTCTTCATCGGTTGTTCTCTTTAACCACCAGCATAAATCACCTAACATAGAATATAGTGTCCTCCTCTGTTCCTAGTTTCCATGGTTAAAGCTACTTGCTTCACCAAGTAGCTTTAACCTTGCTCATCATATTCGGTGGAAAGTTGGCTTCAAACCAATGGTTAAGGTGGTGAAGAAAATTAATTTTTAATGACATATTCGCACCAAGTACCTTAAAGGCTCCCAAGAGACGTTTAACTCTTTGTGCACTATTTGCTGTTGTTTTTTACCAAGAACATTTTCAATTACGTCTTTAATTGCATTCCAATTCATTGATTTAGCTCGGATTAGCAGCTTGGTGTAGGGAATTTCATAGTCGGCCACGACCGTTTTTATTTAACATTTCCCGGCAAAATGGAATCAATAATACTAAAAACTGTTTATACAAATTATCGTGAAAACCCTCGCGTTCCCTTGTTCTCATAATTTGGTTGCACCTAAGTAACCAAATACCCTACACGAGTCGCGGAGTCAGCACATTTAACGTTCACACAAGTTATTGGCACCTGAGTAGCCAAATATTATATATATATATATATATATATATATATATATATATATATATATATATATATATATATATATATATATATATATATATATATATATATATATATATATATATATATATATATATATATATATATATATATATATATATATATATATATACATATATATATATATATACATATATATATTATATATATATATATATATATATATATATATATATATATATATATATATATATATATATATATATATATATATATATATATATATATATATATATATATATATATATATTTATATATATATATATATATATATATATATATATATATATATATATATATATATATATATATATATATATATATATATATATATATATATATATATATATATATATATATATATATATATATATATATATATATATATATATATATATATATATATACATATATATATAAAGATTTAGAACGAGCGGTGTCGCAGCGACTGGTCGAAATTAAGAGCCAAAATAAGGAATTTTTATACAGCATAACATCCCATTAAGGAACAAGGAAACTTTATTCAAATCAGTGAACTGTTTACTGCTGGCTCCGAATGGATTTTGTACATGGCTTGGAGATAAAACTCTTGCTAGTAAAGTCGCCGGGCTTACGAGGTGGAAACCCGTCTCTGAAATTTGTTTAGGTGTTTTGCCCGTGGTTGAACCTTAGTTAACTGTATTTAGTGTCGTGCACACTTCTAGCACACCACTGCGACCCACACCGAAGAGTATACGAGTATGACATACTAAATTTGTCATTCAGTTTGCAAAACTATGAAATATTAACTCTATTAAGTATATATAATTTTTTTATAAATTAGTATTATTGGATCTGCTCTATAGGAGTCCAACAATAAGTATACGAATCTTAAAGTATAATTCAATAGAGAGTTCTTTGTTATGCGGTTCTCTGCGCCTTTAGTAAACAATGGAATTACGGCAGAAACTTTATCATCTATATAAATATATATATAACTGATTGTCGCACGATAGCGGTCAAACGAATTAACCTAGGATACTAAAATTTTGCATTATGTTAGCTTATGGTCATAAGCACCCTGGGATTAGAAAAGGCGAAATCGCTCCAGGGTTAAAAAAGTTCCCCTTTAAGCGCCTTAAGGTACCTCGAACACACTTTTTGGGTATTTACTTTTCAAATCATTATTTTTTTTGGCAGACATTGTTTGATGATGTTACCAATAGTAGTCTTTTATCGGATGCCCCAAATTGTATGTTCCGCTCGGTAGGCTGGCACCAGATACTATAAATACTATTAAAACATTTCAAAAGCTTTGGCCGGAAGGTATAAATTGGAAGGATCAAGTCCCATCTGCTATAAAGACGAATTGGAGTCTCTACTTAACTGACCTGAAAAAATTGGCATATAATCAAAATTCCTCGCAGGATCGGTTGTAGCCAAAATAGTAAAAGTCCTCTGCTGCTTTAGACGAGAATCATATAATTGGAGTATTTATGTTGAACATCTTATGGCCTACGTTCAAAGGTATTCTAATATCGTGCAATGCCGATATATCTCAGTTAAAGATTACCCTGCTAACTGCACTTTCTGTTGAGCTAGTGAACCATAAGCTTAGGTAGTCTGGTCCCGAATTTCTGCCACGTTTTGCACAACTTTGGCCCAAACATTCCGATAACACTTATGAAACTGAATTGGAAGTACGCAAATATAATATAAAACATCGGAATTAAGCACTTCAGGAAACACACTTGTCACCATGTCTCAAAAAGTAGATTTCGAAGCCGAGCTTGTGGAATTTAAAAAGGAGAAATCGGTCTGTTCCAGTAGACGTTTACAAAAGGGTAAGTTTAATTATGAATTTAAACATCCTATTTTTTGTCGAAACTAAACCAATTGTCTCTTTTATTATTTACATATGCTCATACAAAGCATTATACGGTGTCTTGATCTTGAACGATGCTTATGTTACTAGGAAGTTCCGTATACTCCCAGCCCGTAATTTGGGTTCAAAAGGGTCCAACGCCAATGCGTTAACTGTTTCAAATATAACGCTTATTTAGCCCAACAAATGATGGGCTATCTCCTCGAAGTGCAAATCTGAATATTACATCGATCTGACTATTCGAAGAAATTTAAGGCTTTAACCCAGTTGGGTATGGTCCCTAGAGCGCTGAATGATATCCTCTATGACATACGGACATATGTGTACCGAGAAACAGTTCAATTTTCTGACGTATCTGAAACTTACATGAAGTTGACAATTTTCCTGAAATGGAGGACCTGACCAATGGAAGTGGTCTATGGGCCATGTGGCCCGAAAACCGTCAACGAATGTTCGGGGACGTATGGCTAACGGTGAGATTTTCAAACAAATCCAAATATGTACCTATATTTAAGATTTGTGCTAATAGTGAACTCAGACCAGACCTGTGAACACGAAAGATCGTCCTTCTTCACACCCCCGTGGAATTGATATAAATTTATGCACCCTTGAAACGCAGTAAAGAGCCTTTGGGAATTTGAGGAGTTAATTGAGAAGAGAAAACCTACCACAGAGGAAGTGGCATGTGAAGATTACTTTCAGAGTAATGTGGCCCTTCCATTCAGATCCGAAATTAACGGTCAACTTCCAACCGTGTTTAGCCATACTGACTTTAGTGTCCTCAAACGGTTGAAACATATGGAAAGTTGATTCGTGCGGGATCCGGATCTTGCTCAGGAATATGGAATGTTTATGTCTGAATATCAGACATTGCGACACAAGGTGGGCTCCTCCCCTCTGGCGTTACATTCACAATGATTTTTTTCTGTTTCATCATGACGTTTTAAGGGAGAGCAGCTTTACTACAACATAACTTGTAGTCTTCGATGCAAGCAGTAAAAGTTCGCCCTGTTCCTCTTTGAACGACGAACTGTGCACCGGACCTGCTTACCAAAACGATCTAGTATTTATTACCCGATGCCGCCGTTTCAAAGTTGAATTTTGTTCCGACTTGGAAAAAATGTTTTGTCAAATTGGTATAGTAGACTAACAACATCATTACCAACAAATCTTGTGGAGAAACACTAACTCAGAGATAAACATTTATAGGCTTCAAACAGTGACGTATGATACCATCGCTACCCCTTACGTATCTATACGCGTCTTACATCAACTCTCGCAGGATGACTGATGCCTACGCAGATTCTGTTTCTGAGGCAGTATGTCTCCAAATACAACTTGTGGAATTGTTGGCTGCTGGTGGATTTAACCTGCGAAAGTTGACATCAAATTCGCTGGAACTTTTGGCTCATATCCCCGAAAACTTTCGGGAAAAATCCGGTGTAATTGATTTTAATGATCAAAATATCGTAAAGTTGTTAGATCTATCCTGGAACACAGTTGAATATACCTTTTAATTAAGTAAGTTATGTTCCTCGAGATGATGTTACCAATAGTAGTCTTTTATCGGATGCCCCAAATTGTATGTTCCGCTCGGTAGGCTGGCACCAGATACTATAAATACTATTAAAACATTTCAAAAGCTTTGGCCGGAAGGTATAAATTGGAAGGATCAAGTCCCATCTGCTATAAAGACGAATTGGAGTCTCTACTTAACTGACCTGAAAAAATTGGCATATAATCAAAATTCCTCGCAGGATCGGTTGTAGCCAAAATAGTAAAAGTCCTCTGCTGCTTTAGACGAGAATCATATAATTGGAGTATTTATGTTGAACATCTTATGGCCTACGTTCAAAGGTATTCTAATATCGTGCAATGCCGATATATCTCAGTTAAAGATTACCCTGCTAACTGCACTTTCTGTTGAGCTAGTGAACCATAAGCTTAGGTAGTCTGGTCCCGAATTTCTGCCACGTTTTGCACAACTTTGGCCCAAACATTCCGATAACACTTATGAAACTGAATTGGAAGTACGCAAATATAATATAAAACATCGGAATTAAGCACTTCAGGAAACACACTTGTCACCATGTCTCAAAAAGTAGATTTCGAAGCCGAGCTTGTGGAATTTAAAAAGGAGAAATCGGTCTGTTCCAGTAGACGTTTACAAAAGGGTAAGTTTAATTATGAATTTAAACATCCTATTTTTTGTCGAAACTAAACCAATTGTCTCTTTTATTATTTACATATGCTCATACAAAGCATTATACGGTGTCTTGATCTTGAACGATGCTTATGTTACTAGGAAGTTCCGTATACTCCCAGCCCGTAATTTGGGTTCAAAAGGGTCCAACGCCAATGCGTTAACTGTTTCAAATATAACGCTTATTTAGCCCAACAAATGATGGGCTATCTCCTCGAAGTGCAAATCTGAATATTACATCGATCTGACTATTCGAAGAAATTTAAGGCTTTAACCCAGTTGGGTATGGTCCCTAGAGCGCTGAATGATATCCTCTATGACATACGGACATATGTGTACCGAGAAACAGTTCAATTTTCTGACGTATCTGAAACTTACATGAAGTTGACAATTTTCCTGAAATGGAGGACCTGACCAATGGAAGTGGTCTATGGGCCATGTGGCCCGAAAACCGTCAACGAATGTTCGGGGACGTATGGCTAACGGTGAGATTTTCAAACAAATCCAAATATGTACCTATATTTAAGATTTGTGCTAATAGTGAACTCAGACCAGACCTGTGAACACGAAAGATCGTCCTTCTTTAATATTGGACATATGTGTATTCAAAAACTTTAAAATTTTGTTACGGATCCAAATATCATATTACGTATACTAACGGATCATGGGGCCCCAAAATTGTAAACGTGGACCCACCACCAACAGGCGAACAGAACGACAAAACGAATAAAAAAACACAATACAAACAAATTTACATGGACACGTTTTGTAAAAATTGTATAAAAATCAGATACATTTTTAATAAAAAACAACACGACAGACGACATTACCTTAAAACTAGTGAAGCTTCACCACCATCGTCAAAGGGAAATATTGGACCGCTTGTTGATTTATTTATTCTATTGCACACAGGTTCCTAGCTTTGTTTATGAGGTGAGTATAGTTTGGCGCTACTCTCTCAGTATCCGATTTGAATATTACTCTCTCTGTTGTTGGTACGCTTAATATGTGAAACCTTCTTGTGGCAATCTTTCGTTGTAGTTTCGCTCGGTGGTAAGTCAACGCACAGTATCCAGATTGGGGAAATGTTTATGATCGGCACAGTATGTTAAAAGTGCAGTTTTTATGTTGAAACGTTGTTTCGATTTTTCAAATCGGATCTATGGCCTAATATCCTCGTTTTTAGCTTATTTTTGTTGTTCCTACATAAACACTGTAATTTTTAATGCGCTGATTTCATATACCACGTTATATCTATCCAAAGTAGAAACTTTACTTTTCGCGTCTGTAAACAGACGTTTTAATGTTTTTCTGGCCTTGTGCGCGATTGTATAATTATTCCTGTCATAAATCTTTGACTCTTAATAAAATATATATATATATATATATATATATATATATATATATATATATATATATATATATATATATATATATATATATATATATATATATATATATATATATATATATATATATATATATAATATAATTCACGATATACTGATAGTGTTTTTTCAGAAGAGTTTTAATTGCTGTTTAGGAAAGTATATTCTATTTCCTCCCTCTTTTCATAAAACCGTTATCAAAGGAGCGTGGCAGATTAACCCGTTCTTTGAACCCATCATTACTCTTGTGTATACCTAATGTTATACTCTTAGTACAGTGTGTTCTAAATTAGTGACTGTGTGTATATAATTATACAAATTTTGTGTGTGCGTTTTGAAAAAGATGATTTCGGTTTTGTTGTTGGCTAATTGAATTTGAATTCTGGCGTAAGAATGTATGAGAGTGGCTTCAATTTTTTTTATACTGATAGGATCGTGTTATTGTTTCACCTTGAGTTTGAAGTGAAATGATGTTATACCGTCTTAGAAGATTCAAAGAGAATCAACGCAGTCTGTTTGGCACCAGGCTACTTGTACTTCTCATTTTCTGCACTACCAGGATGAGATTTGGTTGGATGATAATGTTATCTTTGATGATGACTACTCTAAGGTTGTGTTATGAATTTTAAATTTTAGGTTATTTTTTAGCAAGTGAAAAGGTCGTATCCTCATTTTCAGGTGTTCTCAATTCTTGATTTTACTTCATATCAGAGTCAACGCTAGCTGTCCGGGTTCCGTGTACTTGTCATTTGGTATACTACCAGTATATATAACAACGCACTTTTAGTAAAAAGATCGTATCCCCTTTTTCAGGTGTTCTCAATTCTTGATTTTAAGTCATATCAGAATCAACGCGATCTTTCCTGGCTTCTTATACTTGTCGATTGCTGTACTACCTGGAAAACTTACTATGCACCTTTAGTTAAATGGCAGATCGAAGGTTCTGTTTTACATTTTAAATTTTCGATTCGTTTTATAACAACTGGCTCGATGGAATCCTTTCCCTTCCGGTGTTCTCCATTTTTTAATTGAGCCAAAGTAGAATCAACAGACATTTGTAAACACGCTCAAAAAAAAGTTTTCAAAATGGAATCTGCTGGATTCGTTCTTTATATTTGCAATATGCAATTCAATAATAATAAAAAATTTCAAAGTCACTTAAAAATGGATAAAATCTGTGATACAGTGGACCTGCATGAAAATTACACCGTCAAATACATCACGATAGTGCTTTCCACTGTCAACACTCCACAACAGCAACAATCCTATGAGAAAACCAATATGGAAGGCTCTTCAAAAACCATTCAACAACAGATACCGTACTTGAAGACACAACATGAAATATATACAAAATCGAATGCAATTCCTTATCCGTCAAAAACGTTTGCTAACGCAGGATTAGAAGACATGCCATCCATGTTAACAATGAAGATCTTACAACATTTTGCGCTGATTGTAGTATTACATTACCCTCCAACAGTTGGTTTAGACATTACAGAACAACACAACACAAAGATAATAGCGTACAAGCTATTAGTGGATATATAAAACAAATACGAAGCTATTTTAACAATCGTGTTGCGTCCTATAAATATAATAAAGACGTTAGCACATTACAACTAGACGAATTTTTCAAAGACGATAATAAGTCTATTGTAAAACTATTAATGAATAGTTTAGAAACCCACATTATAATAAAGTTTAACTTAAAGCTAGTGGGAGAATATATAAAGATTTGCGCGGAAGAAATGTCATTGGCAATAATATTTTATATAACCAAAATGATACAAGTTGCCAGAGCTGATAACATAGAAGAAGTTTTTAGGAATCAGGTGGAGATTCTAAAAACAAAATTGTCTGAATTTCAAGAAAAGGATTCCGGATGGACATTAATAAAAATAGAGCGATTGGTGATAAATAGATGCAGATATAATTGTTCTTGAAAATGCCATTTCGTTAAATTTCACCAACATAGCCTTCCCTATAGCTGTCCAAGACGTAGTAAAATTTGAAATGTTAAACGAAGTCATTAGCGTGAGTGTGATTAGTTATGACAAAAAGGATAATGAAGTTGTTGGTCCATACTATTCCACCAAAAATGAAAAGCCAAATCATAATAACTTATTGCTCTTGGAGGAAGCAGATAAAACACACTATATACTAGTGAATAATACATCAAGGTAATTATACAAATTTAAATTAAATAAAGTGTCTATAACTATACTATAATAATATATTTGTTTTTCTTTTAGACTTTTGCGAACACAACTGACAACACATCGTAAATATATGTACATATGCAATCAATGTTTTCAATTCACGCATATTAGCAGAATTATGAATAAACATAAAGAGGAGTGCAGTAGGTTGGTCACATACATGCCAGAGAAAGGAAATGATGTTTTACGTTTCGAGAGCAGAAACAATCAAATGGATGTGCCGTTTGTTATATATGCTGACTTTGAATGCATATTGGCAAATGTTACTGATGACGATGAAAGTGTAATTCGACATGAACCCTGTGCCTTCAGTTATTATGTAAAATGTAATTATAATAATAATTACATTTTACATAATAATCATCTTTTTCAAAACGCACACACAAAATTTGTATAATTATATACACACAGTCACTAATTTAGAACACACTGTACTAAGAGTATAACATTAGGTATACACAAGAGTAATGATGGGTTCAAAGAACGGGTTAATCTGCCACGCTCCTTTGATAACGGTTTTATGAAAAGAGGGAGGAAATAGAATATACTTTCCTAAACAGCAATTAAAACTCTTCTGAAAAAACACTATCAGTATATCGTGAATTATATTCGTATATATATATATATATATATATATATATATATATATATATATATATATATATATATATATATATATATATATATATATATATATATATATATATATATATATATATATATATATATATATATATATATATATATATATATATATATATATATATATATATATATATATATATATATATATATATATATATATATATATATATATATATATATATATATATATATATATATATATATATATATATATATATATATATATATATATATATATATATATATATATATATATATTTTATTAAGAGTCAAAGATTTATGACAGGAATAATTATACAATCGCGCACAAGGCCAGAAAAACATTAAAACGTCTGTTTACAGACGCGAAAAGTAAAGTTTCTACTTTGGATAGATATAACGTGGTATATGAAATCAGCGCATTAAAAATTACAGTGTTTATGTAGGAACAACAAAAATAAGCTAAAAACGAGGATATTAGGCCATAGATCCGATTTGAAAAATCGAAACAACGTTTCAACATAAAAACTGCACTTTTAACATACTGTGCCGATCATAAACATTTCCCCAATCTGGATACTATATATATATATATATATATATATATATATATATATATATATATATATATATATATATATATATATATATATATATATATATATATATATATATATATATATATATATATATATATATATATATATATATATATATATATATATATATATACGAATATAATTCACGATATACTGATAGTGTTTTTTCAGAAGAGTTTTAATTGCTGTTTAGGAAAGTATATTCTATTTCCTCCCTCTTTTCATAAAACCGTTATCAAAGGAGCGTGGCAGATTAACCCGTTCTTTGAACCCATCATTACTCTTGTGTATACCTAATCCCACTTGACATTGAAGTCCGAAAACGTGTCCAAAGCGAATAAAAAACGGACTGTTGGCGGATGAAACATCCGTTTTAGGATCCGAAAGTGATACCAAAAAAGACACATCGTCGCCTAGTTTGTGGCAGCAAAAATGTCCGTTTACTTATCCGCCAATCTTCCATTTTTGGATCCGACTTCTGAAGCTAGTCGGATGTTTTTCGTGTTTCATATTCAAGTGTTCCTATGAGAAATGAAATTCTTGTTCTCTGTCTTTCGTTTTGTTTACAGCCACGATCGGCAAAGAGCGCCCATGAGCAGCTATCCACACACGCATGAATAAAAGAATAATAAGATTACGCTGATCGTGTGCAAAAAAAGTTCTCTCTGCGCATCTACGTCACTCGAGAACATATGGTGTAGTAAATTGTGAAATATGTATGGAGATTCACAAAAAAACTATAAAGTCTGAAGTAATTGTGGTAGATAACAATGTTATGTTTGTTAAAAATAAATATTGTTTTAGCAAAAATAGGATTCGACTGTTTTAAAAAAAGAAACATTTAATTCATATAAACATTTATGGATTTGTTAGAGTAGTTGTTAGCGTAGTTCACCCAGTGCCCCGTTTAACACTCATACAAATCAAAGACATTTTTGACGATAATGAAACTATAAATTTTTAGTTTAATGTTTTATTCCATTTTCTTTTTTTACTGTTCGCCACTTCAATTATTTCTTTATTAAGTTTTCTAATAAGGAAGAACATTCGTGCACGAAAGAACAGTTTTTTAACTTTTTCGTTGCACTGAATGTGACTAGCTTCCTCTAAATGTATTTTTAGGAAATTCTTTGTTATAAATAGGCCGTTCTGGTTTAAATTTTTGAAAATATTATGAAGCGCCTGCATATGACCCATCATTTCATTAGATGGCTTCGATAAACCGCCTTCGCTTAGGTGGTCAACCCAGGTGTAATAGGTTTGTGGCTGATCTTTTGGGGTTGAAATGTTAGGCACTTCATCTCCGAGCTTGTGACATATATAGCCTGCAAGATTCTCCAATCCATCGTAGGCCATATCAGTCAATTCGTCATTGTCGGCCTCTTCATTATTGGCTTCGGTACTTTTGCAGACACTGCTGAATATGAGGCCTATATGAAAACAAAAACGGATGTCTATATGCAGAAAATTTTTTAAAAGTAACATTGAAAACCTTTACCTGTTAGTGATTTTTCACTTCTATCTAAATCGGGTGTATCGTCCACTTCGACATTAGCGGAATTGGAAATGAGACCTTCATTACGCCCAAGAATATATGACCTAAGCCGGAACCTGAACTCTTCTTGATCAGGATGATCGTGTAAACCACCCTTGGAGCGAATTATGCCAAAAAAAATTTCAAGTACGTCTTGATTAAGCCTATATGTCAAAATATAGCTAATGCCATATCGTAGCTTTAGACATTGGTATAGGCCCATAAGAGCATTGTTCGACTGTATAATTCCTACAAACCAATTATTATATTAGTGAAAATTTGTAAATATGTAAACTTCAAACGCAACAACACAACACAAATAATATTTCACTAAATTTCCAAACACACATAATATTCCGCTTGTATGCTTATTCACTGCTAACAACTGAATGCAAAACAAATTCTCAAGTGACGTCACAGAGTGTGAGAGAGAATTCATGCAAACATAACGAACCTGCGCAAGAGGTTTTTGCTGAATCAAACATAAATAAAGTGAAAAAGCAAATTCTGCTTTCCACTGTCAACACTCCACAACAGCAACAATCCTATGAGAAAACCAACATGGAAGGCTCTTCAAAAACCATTCAACAACAGATACCGTACTTGAAGACACAACATGAAATATATACAAAATCGAATGCAATTCCTTATCCGTCAACAACGTTTGCTAACGCAGGATTAGAAGAAATGCCATCCATGTTAACAATGAAGATCTTACAACATTTTGCGCTGATTGTAGTATTACATTACCCTCCAACAGTTGGTTTAGACATTACAGAACAACACAACACAAAGATAATAGCGTACAAGCTATTAGTGGATATATAAAACAAATACGAAGCTATTTTAACAATCGTGTTGCGTCCTATAAATATAATAAAGACGTTAGCGCATTACAACTAGACGAATTTTTCAAAGACGATAATAAGTCTATTGTAAAACTATTAATGAATAGTTTAGAAACCCACATTATAATAAAGTTTAACTTAAAGCTAGTGGGAGAATATATAAAGATTTGCGCGGAAGAAATGTCATTGGCAATAATATTTTATATAACCAAAATGATACAAGTTGCCAGAGCTGATAACATAGAAGAAGTTTTTAGGAATCAGGTGGAGATTCTAAAAACAAAATTGTCTGAATTTCAAGAAAAGGATTCCGGATGGACATTAATAAAAATAGAGCGATTGGTGATAAATAGATGCAGATATAATTGTTCTTGAAAATGCCATTTCGTTAAATTTCACCAACATAGCCTTCCCTATAGCTGTCCAAGACGTAGTAAAATTTGAATTGTTAAACGAAGTCATTAGCGTGAGTGTGATTAGTTATGACAAAAAGGATAATGAAGTTGTTGGTCCATACTATTCCACCAAAAATGAAAAGCCAAATCATAATAACTTATTGCTCTTGGAGGAAGCAGATAAAACACACTATATACTAGTGAATAATACATCAAGGTAATTATACAAATTTAAATTAAATAAAGTGTCTATAACTATACTATAATAATATATTTGTTTTTCTTTTAGACTTTTGCGAACACAACTGACAACACATCGTAAATATATGTACATATGCAATCAATGTTTTCAATTCACGCATATTAGCAGAATTATGAATAAACATAAAGAGGAGTGCAGTAGGTTGGTCACATACATGCCAGAGAAAGGAAATGATGTTTTACGTTTCGAGAGCAGAAACAATCAAATGGATGTGCCGTTTGTTATATATGCTGACTTTGAATGCATATTGGCAAATGTTATTGATGACGATGAAAGTGTAATTCGACATGAACCCTGTGCCTTCAGTTATTATGTAAAATGTAATTATAATAATAATTTAGATAGATATAAATTATATACAGGAAAAGATGCAGCTGCAGTTTTTTTTTATAAAAAATTGAAGATATTTATAAAAAATTTCATAAATTAAACAAAATGATGACACCATTAGAGGAAAATGAATTTCAAAACGCTATTAATTGCCATATCTGCGTGAAAGGTTTAGAAAATGATAGAGTATGTCCAAGACGTAGTAAAATTTGAAATGTTAAACGAAGTCATTAGCGTGAGTGTGATTAGTTATGACAAAAAGGATAATGAAGTTGTTGGTCCATACTATTCCACCAAAAATGAAAAGCCAAATCATAATAACTTATTGCTCTTGGAGGAAGCAGATAAAACACACTATATACTAGTGAATAATACATCAAGGTAATTATACAAATTTAAATTAAATAAAGTGTCTATAACTATACTATAATAATATATTTGTTTTTCTTTTAGACTTTTGCGAACACAACTGACAACACATCGTAAATATATGTACATATGCAATCAATGTTTTCAATTCACGCATATTAGCAGAATTATGAATAAACATAAAGAGGAGTGCAGTAGGTTGGTCACATACATGCCAGAGAAAGGAAATGATGTTTTACGTTTCGAGAGCAGAAACAATCAAATGGATGTGCCGTTTGTTATATATGCTGACTTTGAATGCATATTGGCAAATGTTATTGATGACGATGAAAGTGTATATATATATATATATATATTCTGAACTTGCTCAACCAATTCCACAATAACATAAAATTAACTCTGAGTAAAGATGGAAAACTAGCGTATTTGGATACTTGGTTTATAGTAAGGGACAAAAAGTTGGCAAAAAAGTTGGATTAGAACCAAAAAACACCATCGTCAGGACTATCAAGATTTTCTCCGAACACCATAAAATGGCCCAAATAAACACTGCAAACAATTTAAAAGGTCGGGTTCTCACAAAAAGCGATACGGAGTTTCACGAAGCCAACAAAACAAAGCTCAAAAATCACGGAGCAATTAATTAAGGAACATAAGGAAAGATCAAAGAAAGAAGTGAGTACTATTGAAAGGAACAATATAAAAAGATACAAATCACCTACTTATGTACTAGAGATCTCCGAAAGGATTTAAGAGTCAAAGATTTATGACAAGAATAATTATACAATCGCGCACAAGGCCAGAAAAACATTAAAACGTCTGTTTACAGACGCGAAAAGTAAAGTTTCTACTTTGGATAGATATAACGTGGTATATGAAATCAGCGCATTAAAAATTACAGTGTTTATGTAGGAACAACAAAAATAAGCTAAAAACGAGGATATTAGGCCATAGATACGTTTCAACCCAAAAAACTGCACTTTCAACACACTGTGCCGATCATAAACATTTCCCCAATCTGGATACTGTGCGTTTACTTACCACCGAGCGAAACTACAACGAAAGATTGCCACAAGAAGGTTTCACATATTAAGCGTACCAACAACAGAGAGAGTAAACTTCAAATCGGATACTGAGAGAGTAGCGCCAAACTATACTCACCTCATAAACAAAGCTAGGAACCTGTGTGCAATAGAATAAATAAATCAACAAGCGGTCCAATATTTCCCTTTGACGATGGTGGTGAAGCTTCACTAGTTTTAAGGTAATGTCGTCTGTCGTGTTGTTTTTTATTAAAAATGTATCTGATTTTTATACAATTTTTACAAAACGTGTCCATGTAAATTTGTTTTGTATTGTGTTTTTTTATTCGTTCTGTTCGCCTGTTGGTGGTGGGTCCACGTTTACAATTTTGGGGCCCCATGATCCGTTAGTATATGTAATTTGATATTTGGATCCGTAACAAAATTTTAAAGTTTTTGAATACACATATGTCCAATATTAAAGAAGGACGATCTTTCGAGTTCACAGGTCTGGTCTGAGTTCACTATTAGCACAAATCTTAAATATAGGTACATATTTGGATTTGTTTGAAAATCTCAACGTTAGCCATACGTCCCCGAACATTCGTTGACGGTTTTCGGGCCACAAGGCCCATAGACCACTTCCATTGGTCAGGTCCTCCATTTCAGGAAAATTGTCAACTTCATGTAAGTTTCAGATACGTCAGAAAATTGAACTGTTTCTCTGTACACATATGTCCGTATGCCATAGAGGACATATCATTCAGCGCTCTAGGGACCATACCCAACTGGGTTAAAGCCTTAAATTTCTTCGAATAATCAGATCGATGTAATATTCAGATTTGCACTTCGGAGAGATAGCCCATCATTTGTTGGGCTACATAAGCGTTATATTTGAAACAGTTAACGCATTGGCGTTGGACCCTTTTGAACCCAAATTACGGGCTGGGAGTATACGGAACTTCCTAGTAACATAAGCATCGTTCAAGATCAAGACACCGTATAATGCTTTGTATGAGCATATGTAAATAATAAAAGAGACAATTGGTTTAGTTTCGACAACAAAATAGGATGTTTAAATTCATAATTAAACTTACCCTTTTGTAAACGTCTACTGGAACAGACCGATTTCTCCTTTTTAAATTCCACAAGCTCGGCTTCGAAATCTACTTTTTGAGACATGGTGACAAGTGTGTTTCCTGAAGTGCTTAATTCCGATGTTTTCAAGAGGTGGGCAAACTGTAGAACATACGCTATAACACGAACCAATTTTGTCAATGATGAGATTTTCTTTAGTTTTTCCAGGTATTCATGTATGGAAGTGGTATTAACAGCAAAACGTGGCAGAAATTCGGGACCAGACTACCTAAGCTTATGGTTCACTAGCTCAACAGAAAGTGCAGTTAGCAGGGTAATCTTTAACTGAGATATATCGGCATTGCACGATATTAGAATACCTTTGAACGTCGGCCATAAGATTTTCAACGTAAATACTCCAATTATATGATTCTCGTCTAAAGCAGCAGAGGACTTTAACTATTTTGGCTACAACCGATCCTGCGAGGAATTTTGATTATATGCCAATTTTTTCAGGTCAGTTAAGTAGAGACTCCAATTCGTCTTTATAGCAGATGGGACTTGATCCTTCCAATTTATACCTTCCGGCCAAAGCTTTTGAAATGTTTTAATAGTATTTATAGTATCTGGTGCCAGCCTACCGAGCGGAACATACAATTTGGGGCATCCGATAAAAGACTACTATTGGTAACATCATCTCGAGGAACATAACTTACTTAATTAAAAGGTATATTCAACTGTGTTCCAGGATAGATCTAACAACTTTACGATATTTTGATCATTAAAATCAATTACACCGGATTTTTCCCGAAAGTTTTCGGGGATATGAGCCAAAAGTTCCAGCGAATTTGATGTCAACTTTCGCAGGTTAAATCCACTAGCAGCCAACAATTCCACAAGTTGTATTTGGAGACATACTGCCTCAGAAACAGAATCTGCGTAGGTATCAGTCATCCTGCGAGAGTTGATGTAAGACGCGTATAGATACGTAAGGGCGATGGTATCATACGTCACTGTTTGAAGCCTATAAATGTTTATCTCTGAGTTAGTGTTTCTCCACAAGATTTGTTGGTAATGATGTTGTTAGTCTACTATACCAATTTGACAAAACATTTTTTCCAAGTCGGAACAAAATTCAACTTTGAAACGGCGGCATCGGGTAATAAATACTAGATCGTTTTGGTAAGCAGGTCCGGTGCACAGTTCGTCGTTCAAAGAGAAACAGGGCGAACTTTTACTGCTTGCATCGAAGACTACAAGTTATGTTGTAGTAAAGCTGCTCTCCCTTAAAACGTCATGATGAAACAGAAAAAAATCATTGTGAATGTAACGCCAGAGGGGAGGAGCCCACCTTATGTCGCAATGTCTGATATTCAGACATAAACATTCCATATTCCTGAGCAAGATCCGGATCCCGCACGAATCTACTTTCCATATGTTTCAACCGTTTGAGGACACTAAAGTCAGTATGGCTAAACACGGTTGGAAGTTGACCGTTAATTTCGGATCTGAATGGAAGGGCCACATTACTCTGAAAGTAATCTTCACATGCCACTTCCTCTGTGGTAGGTTTTCTCTTCTCAATTAACTCCTCAAATTCCCAAAGGCTCTTTACTGCGTTTCAAGGGTGCATAAATTTATATCAATTCCACGGGGGTGTGAAATCTGATAAGTTTGGCCAGATACAACACAACCGAAATGAGACTGTTGCAGAAAAATGCCTTTATGAATCAAGATATTGCAGCAAACTTCTCCGCAAAAAAACCAATGAATTCTATCATTTTTATCGAAATGTGGGTTGTCCAATTCACCATTCGTCAAATCGGGCAATTACTCCTCTGCATCGGACCGGAGTAACAGCTGGTTAGTGACGGCTTGACATAAACAATGCTTTCCAATTTTAAATATCTATTATATGGTGAAACTAGATAAAAACTGACATATTTACGAATCACAACTGTTCCACCTCCCATTCCATTGATCTGAGCAAAGGTATTGTATTTTCTAAACAGTACAAGTTGAGCGGCGTTTTCACTAATTAAAGTGACTGATTTTTTTAGAAATGACTTCCTGCTACCATTTTTAAAAAGGGGTTAAGCATGAAGTGCAATCAGACTATTGATTGATACCAGTGCTTCTAAAAACTGCCTTAAACCTATAAAATGTTTAAAGGATGTATTCCGTTTGAAGTAAAGTAAATTAATGGCTTCGCTACCATACAACAAAAATGCCTTGCCAACATTTTTGTTACAAATGACTCTTTTTGATCCTCCCATCCCTCTCTCCATTTAATGGTATTGTCGGCCGACGCAGACCATTGCGACTTTGGATTTTAAAAAAGGAGAAATAACAAATAAATGAGGAACAGAGAGGCTTAAATTCCTGAAAGGGCCAAAGGTAAATTTTACTAAAATTGAGGACATAGACGTACCTCATGTAGTAGCACGAAATTTTAAGAAATGATAAGAAAGTTGTCGGGAATTTTTGCGAACCCCAACGAATCTCTTCCTTACAATGCCAAATCACTAGCTGTTGCGACCCAATTAATTCCAAATAACATGCATACCCCATGGGTGTACCGAACTTCGTAAATAACTAAGTGAAGGAACTATTAAAGCACGAAATGCTTTATCAAAGACTTCGCTACAATTGTAAGGTCTTTGACTGACATTCAAGAAGGCGATAATGGCAGAACCAGCCACAGGCCTCAGTCAAAAAAGGTAGAAGTGTATTTGGAAAAATTGAAGGAGATTCTTACCTCTGAAAAGGTTATGGTTTTATACCCCGACTTTAAAAAACCGTTTGATCTAACGACAGACGGTTCTGCAGTCGGACTTCGAGCGTTTAAGATGGCGTTTCCCGTAAGAAGGCAGTTCCTTCACAATGATTTTTCAGGCTCTAAAAGACGAGGAATCTTAATATTTATACCGATCACCAACCGCTTACGTTTTCGGTCTCAGACCCAAATGGTAAGATAAAATGTTGGATAGTATTTTTTAATGAGCATAACGCCAATATTTTCCATAAAAATGGCATGGAAAATTATGGTGCTGATGCACTATCACGACATAAAATTCATACCATGGAAGCAAAATTGAATAAAGCTGTTAACGTACCTTGCTGTCACAATTTACATGCCTTAGAAGGGGACTTTTTGCAAGTTGCAATAGTTCATAGTGAAATAAATGTCGTTGACGCGTACTAGATTTGAAAGGCCCTATCATCTTATTAATGAACTTTTTCCCACATACGAGAAATATCCACAGTGACAACGAACCCTCATTAAAATCTGAAACGATAAAATTTCCCGAGACAAATTTAATGTAAATATAACAAAGCACATCAAATGGTCAGATTATAAGATTGAGTGTACTCATAGAAATCGCTAGATACCTTAAACTAGAGTAAAATAAAATTGTACCATCCATTTCATTTGTCAGTTGCATTTGTCATCCACTGATTGGTTCTTTGGAAAAGTTCGACCAACTAAAAAAGCACGCAGAGATAATTGTTTTCTGTGCGTTTCCTATAAAGGAGATGCATAAATAATAAATCTTTTTTAACGTATTCTCTGTATTTCATAATTATTAGCCTGTGTGTGGGTGCACGAACGTATGCTGGGACTACTGCGATAACGCGTGTAGTACTTAAGATTTTTGGTACATTAGAAGTTTGTGCTTGACATAGGTTTGCATTAATTGTATGTATGCATTTTCCGTCAGTAAGTATATTTAGTTTAAGAAGAGTAAGATAATTTGTAGTAAATAAAATAAGTTCTTTTAACACCATTGACTTGTTTGGTTGTCTGATCTCCGATCCGTTTCCATATGTGGAGTGCATATGAAAAGCGGTGTTAGTAAATACTATCATTTTGGTAAACCCGACGGGATAAGTGAGTTCTTTTAAAACCATTGAAGTATTTCGTTGCCTGATCTCCCATCCGTTTCCATATGGGGAAACATTTTAGTGATCCCGACGTGATCAAGAAATATCACCAGTCATAATCTAATAATAATAGTACACCATTTTGGTGAGCACGACATGTTAAGGAGGTCGTTCAAAACCAAAGGTCGTTGTCTGATCTCAGATCTGTTTCCATATGTAGAGTGCATATGAAAAGTGGCGTTTGTATATACTAATAATAAAATAATCTAATAATAATATTATAAGTACACCATTTTGGTGACCCCGACGTGATAAGGATGTCGTTTAAAACCATTGAAGTGTTTGGTTGTCTGACATCCGTTTCCATATGTGGTGTGCATATGAAACGCGGTGTTAGTAAATACTAACATTATGGTGACCACGATGTTATGAAATAATTTCACATGTCAAGAAATTGCGTTGGTGTGTGTAAAGTTATGGAGCAGAGAGGGAACAAATTACTAGTGTTCATTGACATATGTCTTGAACCTTCGGTTGTCGTAATTAGTAGGAAAAATATTTTCTGGACGTCGATTCCACATGCGGACTGTTCGTTCGAAAAACTAATTTGATCTGTAGTGGACAGTGCGGTCATCCGGCCAATTGATAACAAACGGAATTCACATCCGTGAAAGTCGCGTTTCCTGCCGAACATTCGTAAGTCAGGAGTAAGTCGGCGGATTTCAGAAGAACATACAAAATAAAAATAGCGATAGAACAACCGCGCGCTACCTACAATCCGAGATGCCAAGGGAAACAATAGAGTTGGATACCCTACTGTCTCCTATCATCACCATCGCTCTTCTTTGTACACGGTCAAGTAGCTCCAAGGATGATTATGGAGCACCTGCCGATATATGAGAGTTGTATTTAATTTACGGCCTAATGTAGGTTGTAAAGTATAGGCATTCAAAAGATCAAAAGGCGTGAAATATTTCATGCACTGCCTTAGAAAGCCTATACTCTTAAGTGCTTTTCGAGTCATTTCAAAAAATTGCCTTGCCCAGCGAGCGTCACATTGCATTTTTATGCCCAGAACATTAAAAGCATCTGATTGTTCGATATCCATAAAATCGATAGAAATTGACTATATTGTTTGGTCAGCAAATCGCTTGTTAGAACACAAGCAGGACTTTGTCTTACTCGCATTAAAATCTACTATATTCGCTCGACCCCATTTGGAAATGACAAGTAAATCTCGGCCAAGTGTCACATACAAAATTCTTTTTGTCTTCAAATTCTTGAAGACTCGGCCTACGGTCAAATAAATATAAATAACAGAGATGGTTAGGGAGAAAGGTACACCTGTGTTCGTTGGATGCGAGCCCATCTATAGCAATTCGTGTAGTACGATCTCTAAAGAAGCTCTATAGACTTTGTCTTCAGTTAATTATATTTTCAACCATTTCAGCTGCAGTAATTATGTCGTCATCTAGAAAGAAAAGTTTCCTATTGAAATTCTAGAAAAAGTAGTTGAGCTCAGTCCAACGCGTCTTTTTATAGGTAACAACTGTCGTCTTTGAGGCTGACATCGAGGCCATACGAAGAGCGGGATACGAAAAAGATACTAAAACAGCACAGTGATCGAATGATGATACGTTAACTTCGATCTTTTCAGGATTCAAAGTTAAATAAAGGTCACGAATGTGGTGTCGGCGTATTGGCCCTCCGGAGTTGAATGGCTCCAAAGGGAAAGTCAGGCGGAGCTGTGGTGATTTAAATCCCCTGCAACGACAATTTCACTGTCAGCATAGATCTTCAGTTCTTTCGTTCTTGATCGGATAGTTTGTAGAAGTCGTTAAGGGAAGCCTCCGTTTCCGACTTCAGACTGCAATACTCGTATATAAAACCAAATTGTAGTACGTGTGTTTTAATCATGAACTTAACATGCTGGTAGTTAAATTCATTCATGTGTTTCTGGCTCTGAATCATTATATCGTTACGTAAATATACCACAAGGCCTCTGTGGGAAATTAGAAGCGAGAGGATGTTGTACCCAGGCACGTGAAAATCCTGTGGTTAAGATCCTCACGGAGCTGCGTATAAGCTGGAACACCAGGCCTCTATTTTTGTTGCGAACCGGAGATGTAGAGTACGATACTATAAGAAATCCACTTATTGTTCGCTGGGCACTCAATAGATCAGCAGAGGTTGCTTTCTTTTGGCTTCCTTTTTCGACATCGCATCTGTCCATACATCAGCTGCATAGAGGATCATGGAGTTAACGACTCCGATATTGGGCAACATTCTGGCTAGTGCCGATTGGATTCGTGCTGACTATTCGCGCGCGTAAATTATATGCTATTTAAATTGAGCCTGTTACCTTACATAGCTCCTAAGTATTTGAGAGAGCGAGGAATGAGTATAATGGTCTCCAACTCGTATGCTCATATACTCCTTATTTTTCCTGTACTAATCAGAACCACCTCTGTTTTGTGGTCAGCCAACTCTAGGCCAGCTGTTTCTAACTACGTACTTACTAGGCGTACAACATCTTTTTCATTTGCTTCTAGCTCATATATGTACTTTGCGACGGTAACAAATGCAATGTCGTTCGCAAAGCCTATTATTTTGGTACACTGCTAGAGTGGCAGTCTTAGAACCCCGTCGTACGTGATATTCCACATAAGTGGGCGGATAACTTCGTCACTGTTATAGACATTCTGTGGTTCGAGAAGTTACTCGTGGTCAGATCCCAGAATGTATCTATCCAGCTCTAGCACATTTTTACGCCAATCGGCCATGTTAAATACATTCCTTACATCAAGTTTAACTATTGCACAATACTGCTTACACTCTGCATTACAGCGTTTACCCGATTTAGCATCCGTTGCGATATCGACTACAGATTTGATGATGTCTATGGTAGAACGTGGCTTCCTGAATCCATATTGGTGTACCGACCTATCTATCCTATGGTATCAGAAGGCAGATATGTCGATACGACAATGGATCGTTCAGCGGCTTAGATTTCTTCGGAATGAGTACGAGTCTCTGCAGTTTCTATCTGTCTGCAAGCACTCTTTTGTCAATAAATTGTTGGAAAGTTCTGGCGAAGCTTCCGGTCTAGAACTTAGTGTTGATATTAGTAATTTATTGGGAATCTCATTGGAACCCGTGGCTTTGCCGCACCTATTCTTGAGCATGCTTCTGATATTTCATGAGCAGTAAATTAGGAAAATCGGTTCAGTTTATATACCTCCCATATATAAGTTCTGCCGATTTTTTTTATTTTTATCCCTAGGAGCAACACCCAATCTTGATGAAATGAAGCATGAGTAAATTTTTCGACGAGTTATAAATATTGAAAAAATAAGTGCCGAAATTTAATAAAATCTGTTGAGATTTAAATATAGATTTCGCACATATGCTCATGCCATTTTATGTTTTTAGCTCCAGAAGCCACATATTACACCCAATATTCGCGCAATGCCAACGACGGACTATGTTGAAATTTTAACAAATACATGATAATTTCCCCCAAATTTAAATATGACATTAGTTTCAAGAACTGTGTAAATTTATAGTTGGATTTTCTAAGCATCCTGAAGTGGATGGTATTATATACACTCGACTTCGCCTTTTTTTCTAGTTTTATTTTCATAAATGCGCACAGATGTTCAATAAAATTATAATGCGGGGTCTAAAAAGGGTACGATTCTTCTTTTTAAGTGTTTTTAATTCCTTCCCTTCTAAATTGTGGGCCGAGCACTTGTTTTTCTTACATGCATTTGAAGTTGGTGATTTTGGAAAGTTGTCTAACAAGAAAACATCATTGAAAATTTGATAAAATAATGCTTATTTATTTTTATTATCCTGGAAAATCGTGGTATCTTACTGTTTTTGGGGTCGAGGAATTCATTTTTGATATTTATTTGCCTAAAACTCACGTTAGATGGCGCAGTCATATAAATGGTGCCATTTCTTGTATATTTTCAAAAAAAAACGCTGTATTTACCTTTTTCCTATGCTGAAAAATCAATTTTTGATGTTGGCTTCATTGTAAAACATATTTCTAAAGATATAACGAAGTACATTTTATTATTCTCAGAACGTTATTATTACAAAAATGCAATTTTTATCGAAAAAAATTGTGTTTTTTATTGGAACAAATTATTTTTTTATTACAAAAACAACTTTTTGTTATTTAAAAGTATTATATCTTATTTGGATCCGCTTGATCATCATCACTATCACTGCCCATTTGCATGTTTGAAGTAGCAAAAGCTCCAGAAGTAGTAGGTTGTGGATCTCTGTATGTTTCAGGTTTTTTCTCTAAGTCAGTACCCTCTTCATCGGTTGTTCTCTTTAATCACCAGCATAAATCACCTAACATAGAATATAGTGTCTTTCCTCTGTACCTAGTTTCCATGGTTAAAGCTACTTGCTTCACCAAGTAGCTTTAACCTTGCTCATCATATTCGGTGGAAAGTTGGCTTCAAACCAATGGTTAAGGTGGTGGAGAAAATTAATTTTTAATGACATATTCGCACCAAGTACCTTAAAGGCTGCCAAGAGACGTTTAACTCTTTGTGCACTATTTGCTGTTGTTTTTTACCAAGAACATTTTCAATTACGTCTTTAATTGCATTCCAATTCATTG